>JASANA010000865.1:0-26171 GCA_030248095.1 Ptycholaimellus sp. GST1_10
CAATTCGAATGACGATACTCCAGAACTAGTTAACAGGAACGTAGAAATACAGGATAGGGCTAGAGACCTGAAAGAAAAACAATTGTTCGACAAAGATGGCATGAAAATTGATACGATGTTAACAGATGAACCTAGAACAGCTAGAAAATGCGGACGCTGCGGGACATGCGCAATGTGGGCCACAGACAATCAATACATTGTGGCTTCCCATACATCAAAGAAATTTGCCTGCAAGGTGCCTCAAACCTTCGGTTGCGACACTACTAGACTGGTTTATGCCCTAGAATGTCCTATACCTGGCTGCGACATGAAATACGTGGGGCTCACAACCCAGAAGGCAAAGGAACGTATGGCAGAACATAGACGACAGATAAGAAATGGAGACCTGGACACAATAGTGTACAAACATTTCAATATGGCTCACGGTCAACCGGTAGAACCAAAAGCGAAGATCCTGGACATCGTCACTGACGAGGAATTTGCAACTAACAAGAAACTACTCGAAGAAAAAGAACGTGACTGGACACTAGCTCTGAACACAGTCTGGCCTTGGGGACTGAACACCAATATTTTGGGCTATGGGACGATCAACCAAACAACTGACCCGGTGGACAGGAAGAACTGCCCCTGGCTAAAAGTGAAGACAGACAGAGTTATTGGCAGAGGAGACTGCAAACTCAGAGGACGTAGAAGAGGTGAAGATAATATCCTGAATCGCAAGGAAGACTTTGAGACGGTAGAAAACGAAATTGCTAACTTAGCCTTCAAACGAAAAGAAATGTTCCAACTGCTCAGATGCATGAAAAACATCGAACTGAAGAGGATAATCAAGTATCTTCGAAGCAGAACAAACGAACGAAGTTTCCAAGTGTACCAGATTGTCTCTAGCTTCGCGGCCACTAGGTTCGATCTACGAACTGTAAAAAAGAAAAAATCGAACCCTAGCATCAGTATTTACCAGACTTACTGCAATGAATGGAGCACAGCTCTGGGCGGTCACAGAATTATTTCTAGATGTGGCAATAGACTTGCTATCCCAAAGGAGATAATCGACGACACGAGGTTCTCCAATCAGCTACCGGAGCAATTAGGCTCAACAGTACTGAACTACTCCAAGTTCTTGAAAAATCTCACTGGGGAAGAAATTCTCAAGACCTTAAAGAACCAGTGCAGATGTGGCACTCTCCCTGAGAAGCTAAGAACAAGCAACGGACATGTACTGACAGGGGACCTCACTTGGCTACGACCATCTCTACAGGAACTGTTCAGTAAGGGCCTAAAATTTAGACCACATGACGACTCCACGCTAGAAGAAGCCAGAATCACTGGGGCAAATGCAATTTTTGCTTGGGTAGGATACTTAGCCGGCTGGAACAAAATCAACGAAGAAACTGCGAGAACGGCCTATAGCCAACTCATAGAAGAACTAGAGAGAAGCTACACAAGGTTGATACCTGAAACCCACAGGAAAGGCGGCAAACTTAGGATGACCAAAGAGTTTCACAAGGACCTAAAAGAGCTCCAGAACTGGTGCGTGATCGTGCCGGTGGACAAGGCTGCAAACAACATCGGCATTATCTGCAAAGTGGCCTACCTCACAAGGATGAACACGGAGATGGGAGTGATGCTGAGAACACCCACCGATTTAAGAATGGAAGGCAATGATACCTACCAACCACTGGATGGCGAATCAAAAGATGAACTTATCACCAGACACGAGGAAATACTACAGAGATACGGCTTGGGCGAAATGGAAGCAGAAAACAGAACTATACCAGCCATTTGGATGTCACCGAAGTTTCATAAGAACCCAATAGGTGCGAGATTCATCGCCGGAGCCAAGAAGAGTTCACTACGAAAACTCGGAATCACACTAACGACCCTTTATACATGTATAAAGGAGAACTGGGAAAGATACTGCAGGAATATAGGAGAAAGAATGGGAATAGACCTGTACTGGAGCATTAAGAATAGCGGTGAAATTATTCACTTACTGAGGACAGGCCAGGGAACGGCCAGCGACACTATGGTCACCGCTGACTTCAGCACGCTCTTCACAGCCCTAGAGCATGATCTGATACTGGACAGCCTCTTCGGGATTATAGAGGTAGTTTTCAGAAGGAACAAGTATATTTCGAAGACAGGGAGGGCTTATATGCATAATTCGGAGGAGCGAAGGGCGAACAGCTTCACTGAGGTGGATGTGAAGAACATGACCCGCCTAGTAGTTAAAGAGGCTTACGTCGAGTATGGAGGGAATATATTCCGACAGACAAAGGGCGTCAGTATGGGTACCAGCTGTTCTCCGTTAGTAGCCGACCTAGTTCTTTCGAAACTAGAATTTAACTTCTTGACGAGTAGAGAGAACTTTTGGATCAGCAGAAGGCTCAAAGGGACGAGACGGTACATTGACGACATAATCTGCTTTAATGGTGAACTGCTGCAAGAGGCCGCCAGGGAAATGTACCCAGCGTCACTGCCGCTCAATTTCGACGCCGTCACAGAAGGTAGCATACATTTCTTGGACCTGGAAATAGATGCAGTGGGTAATGGAAGACGAGTCTTTGACAAGAGAAGAAGCTTCAAATTCGAGGTTATTACACTACCAGACAAGGCCAGTAACCAACCAATACAACTTGGATTAAATACTTTCTTCAGTCAAACCCTGAGGTTCTGCAGAATCTGCAGTGAATGGCCAGATATGGAACTCAATTTCGGCATTTTGGTTGACACAATGTTTCTTAGAGGTTTTTCAGCTACGGAACTACGCACGGTCGCCAGAAAACTCAACAGAAGGTACCCCCAAATTTTACAGAGCATCAACAACGGTGGACTTCAACAACTGGTCAGCACTATTTTCAATAGATAAATTCATTTTTCAGTTTTAGCTCCAGCCAAAGAGGTAGAGACATTTCGTTGAAGGTACAAAACGGAGCAGTGATTACATCAACGACGAGAGCACACAGGAGTCGAGATGCGAAAGGCGACGAAATTGGACTTCAGTGCGCGGCTCAACACCTACTAAATTTCGTCCTATTGAAGGTCGGTCGTGAATTTCCTCCACTTCATCCGCGCACTCAACTTGGTCCCGTGGGAATTGCTTAATGAGGCGTTGAGGTGACAAGAATCAGCGACCAAAACCTGCGCCACAGCCAAGAATCAGAAGATTAGATTGCTTATTTTCATGTTTGTTGTTTATAGTCAATATGAATATGTGATTGTATTCAATAAAGAAACTATTAGTTCTAACTACGTTCAAATTACAGAAGGCGGGAAGAAGTATCTAATCCTGGTCAAGCAGTATCGCATTCCCATCGGCGGGTGGTCCTTGGAGTTCCCTGCTGGTTCCCTAATCTCTTCTCCCCAACCCCTTTCCTTGCCAACTGAGCATCAACGAAGGTTTGGTGGACGCCAAGGAGAGCATGGAGGCAGCCGGGATTCGAGAGCTGCGGGAGGAGACAGGATTCACCGCCTCTAAGGTTTTCCTTTATGCCTTCCCAATCCTTAAAAAAACAGGGAAATTTGTAGGTTCTGCTGGGAGGGGTGAGCGCGGGCTTGCAGCACCTGGATCCCGGCATGAGCAACGACTCCGTCAACTTCCTCACCGTTAGCCCCTCTCTATGCCTAGCCGGGTGGGTGGCTAGAATGGAGTGCTGGTTTGAGGTGGAAGTGGATGGGAAGCGGGAGGAGCAGGAACTGGCCCACGGTGAAGCTGGCCTACAGGCATATTCGTCTTTTATTGACGATGCGGTTGAAGGATTGTTATTTTGAGGTGGTCAAGCTGGAGATGGAGGGTCTGCTGGAAAGGCTGGAGAAGTGCTCCAGCGCCGGTCTTTACGTGGAGGCCATGCTTTATACTTTTGCCCTTGGATTTCAGCTAGCCAAAAACCTTTAGCCTAACACCCTACGTTTTTTCGGCCCTTAATTGTCATGAATTGTTAACTGTTTATTGTTACAGGGGGGGGGTAGTTTATTTACATACACCTAACTTTGGAAATTAATATCTCCACCCCACTTGCAGCTAAAGAGCTGATTTTTTCACACAAACTAGGCCTAACTGTGCTTAGTAAGTGTGGAAATTCGCAGCTCAATTGATTGAGCGGTTGTTGAGAAATGCTCATTTAAGTAAAATCAGTCTAAAAACAAGTTGGTTTGACGATCAAAAAAATTTTCATCCAACTTTGCAGCTTCATTTCTCAGGCCCATTAAAAGCTTTGAGGCCAAAAATTTAACACAAATTAGTCCAAAGTGTCATTAACTTGTGTGTAAATTTGCAGAAATCTAGGTCTTTCCTATGGCGAGAAATCGCCTCTGAAGTAATGTGAGGTTTACCACATTTTTAATTTTTTCCTGATATCAGTGGACAGACTAGTCTGTTAACCATAGGAAAGGGGGAAACCTCACATTACTTCAGAGGCGATAATTCGCCATAGGAAAGACCTAGATTTCTGCAAATTTACACACAAGTTAATGACATTTTGGACTAATTTGTGTTAAATTTTTGGCCTCAAAGCTTTTAATGGGCCTGAGAAATGAAGCTGCAAAGTTGGATGAAAATTTTTTTGATCGTCAAACCAACTTGTTTTTAGACTGATTTTACTTAAATGAGCATTTCTCAACAACCGCCCAATCAATTGAGCTGCGAATTTCCATACTTACTAAGCACAGTTAGGCCTAGTTTGTGTGAAAAAATCAGCTCTTTAGCTGCAAGTGGGGTGGAGATATTAATTTCCAAATTTAGGTGTATGTAAATAAACTACCCCCCCCCTGTATGTGTCAGCCAGTTAGATCTTTCTTGCTAGTTACTGCCTAGTGGTATTTCTCAAGAGGTCAAGTTTGCTGTTGAAAGATGTCTCTATCCCTGACTTCAGACTGGTGTTTTGAAAGGAAGGATTTGTAGATGGAGGCTTTGAAAGGCTTAAGAGGTGTTTGAAAGATATTGACCTAGTTTCACGTGTTGAACTCTTTTGAGCCCATGCCTACATTTGCCCCCCCCCTCCCCCCACCACTCTGCCCCAAATTTTCACCTGACGTGGTATGTCCGGCGCCCCCGCCCCTGTGAAGCAAGGCCACGTATCTCTTGGCGACAGCCGAGAATACCTGGCTTGCTGTAGAAAGTCGAAAAGCATTTAATCAGCTATTATTCGGCTGCAGCTTGAGCCCATAGCTATACCTTTTTCCTGTTGGAAAATAATGCCAAGTTAATTCAAAATGGGTTCAAATATGAAGGCCAGAAAATGTCAGGAATGTTTCACCCCCCTATAGGGGGGGGTCATATCCGGATATGCCCCCCTCTGTATCCGAATACAGCCCACCCTATAGGAGGGGTCATATTCGGATATGGTCCCCCTCTGCATCCGGATATGGCCCCCCTCTATATCCGGATACAGCCCCCCCCCTATAGGGGGGGCCATATCCAGGCTGGCAAAATTTTGGTTCTAAGGTCTTCAATTGCAATTGGTCTCAAGATTGTTAAAATGTGGTTGTGAGGCATTTTATTGGTGCAATTGGTCTCAAAATTTGAACTTTTTGGCATGAAATGTTCTATTGATTTATCGATGTTCGATGAAATAAATGTTCGACTGAAAGTTGAAATGAAAAATGTTCAAATTGATCAAAATTCGATTTTCAGGTGTCCAAAGGTGAAAAAAGTAGGTGTTAGAAAAATGACCATGAAAAATGCTTTCTCTCTGCTCTTATTCTTATTATCTGTAGACCAAAATTTCTTTTCAGAATGCGCAATTTTTACCACAAAATACAAAAACAAAATAACATTAGACCATTTGCACCAAGAACACCTTAGAACCAAAATTTGCCAGCCTGAATATGGCCCCCCCTATAGGGGGGGCTGTATCCGGATATATAGGGGGGCCATATCCGGATACAGAATGGGACCATATCCGGATATGACCCCCCCCCCCCCTATAGGGGGGGGGCTGTATCCGGATACAGAGGGGGGGCATATCCGGATATGACCCCCCCTATAGGGGGGCAAAACATGCCTCGAAAATGTAGGTTTCTTGATTATTGCTTTCAAAGTTTAATTTAATTTTCTATTTGAACTGAGCTACGATTAAAGCAACTTTTTTACCAAATCCAACAAAACCGCTATATTAAAGATGGGCGATTATAAGTGAAGCCTTCAAGGTTTTCAGATGACGTCAGACAACTGCTGTTTTTGATTATCAAGCGTAAGAAGTCCTATACGATTAACAAGGCAGCTAATGAAAGCTAAGGAAGCCAAGAGAAGCGTAAAAAGAGAATGACACATAATAAGGAGCCTGTATCGTGGGTGAAACTTCCGTTTTTGTTTCTTTTCACCTGCTTAAGAACATCTGCCAGGCAGTGCCGTAAATTTTTCAGCTAACCTCGGCTTTGATGCATCATTTCAGCAGAATTAAGGCCCTACACAGACTTCAGGTGCTAAGCTTTTCTAAGAAAGCCTATTTTGCCGTCAGCGTCTGCCGTTGGCTATGATCTCTTTTAGACGCTTTTAGACGCTTCAAGCTGATAACCAGCAACATGCGATGTAATGAGTAAATTGCGAAACAGCCCCTCAGTTGTCAAGGCTACGGTGATTTGAAGGAGAGTGAGATAGTTTAGTGGGGAAAACCAGAGCTAGTTGCGGGGCATGCGGGAGTTGGTCCGCGTGGTGGGCGGAAAACTGATACCGTGCATGGTGCTGGCGACCTACTCCCTCCTAGGAGGTCTCCTTTTCACCAGCCTCGGACAGATGACTCAGCCACTCCCCGCCAATACCTCCTACCACTGCATAACTAACTACTGGCAAGGGTCCCTCTTTCTAATCATTAATTACCTATTTTTACACTCATGAATTTTGGGAACATTGCAGGCTTTACTTTGCCTCCAGCATATACACCACTATTGGTTTCTTAGTTGCCTTTTGGATAATTTATACAAAATGATGATGGGGCACTTTGAGGTAACGCCAAATTTCACGTGTGCAGCACTAGCGGGAAGTCGATTGCTATACTCTACGCCATCATTGGTTCATTTAAAACTTATATCAGTGCTTAGAATAAATAATAATAAAATTGGAGGCATACCGTTGAACTTAGTCAGCTTGCAAAGTCTCAGCAGTGTGTGCAGCTATCTTTTCTCCTACTCTCTACAGCTTCTTCGAAACAGGAAGCAGGTGGATTCCCAGCTCTAGTCATGACTCAAGCCTACGGTAACTAAGGATGATGTAGGAGTCAGTGGACAGAAGTGGATGGGTGAATGACTCTGGGGAGGAGGCATCCAGCCCAAAGCGACTGCCTCTACTCATCGGCCTCATTGGGACGCTGCTGTAAGCGAATAGGACCGAAGGCAGGCAGGGTATGGTTGAGTGAGGGTGGATTGATGAACAGGCTGCTGCTGGGAATGACGCTGCTGTTCGCCGTGGCGGAGAACTGGGCGCTGTCGGAGGCTGTTTACTTCGTTGCCTCCTCCGTCACCACACTCGGCTACGACAACAACGTCAAGGAGCATGTTGATGTTGGCTACTCATATTCTCACGCCTTCCAGTTAATTTAGGCGTTATTGTGAATCAGCAGAATTTTTGATATTTAATCTGAAAAATTTTGAACTCCTTGAAAATGTACAAGATTTAATGGATTCCTTGTAAAAATGACAAATTGCAGTTTACAATATTGTACCAAGGACTGCTAATCTTGGGCATGGCGGGTACCTGGCACTTTCTACGATTGTTGGAGCATAAATTGGAGACGGGTTTCAACCGATTGTCCATTTGCGTTTCTGGAGAGCCGCTTTTGGAGCGAGTCACATCTGCTTCTATTTCACACAATGATTCTCAACTCACCATTGGCACCTCATCTCCCTAAACTTTTTAATAGCCCCATCTTTACTGCATTCTGCTCTTTTATTCTTCTTTATTATGATGATATTTATATTTAGCAGGAAATATATATGACAAAGGGAATATATCTTTTGCATGGCCAGATGAAAAGAGAAGAGTTCAAAATTTGCCAATGAAGGTCAAGATAATTGATCGTAGAATATTGAATATCCTTGTCAAATCTTCATTCGCTAGATTACGATATATCATGAAAAAGGGTTTGCATTATAAAGCTGCTAGAAATTTAGAAACTTGTATAGAGCTAAAAATGCTTGTATAAGCTAAAAATAGAAATGATGGGGAAGGTAGGGATTAGGGGCAGTCGCAGTAGCCGGGCCTGGAGTGGGGCCCATGCACCTCCGCTCCACGGCGGGCCAGCATGTCCGCATGCTCATTTCCTGGTCTGCCACTCTGAGCGCGCACCCACCTCCATATTCACAGCCCTTCTACGCCTCACATCCTATCACCAACAATGATCACTAACTCGAACTCCACGTGACGCTGGCGTTTACGCTCCATGAGCTCGTGGAGCAGGTCGAGGTTGGCTAGGCTCTTGCCGCTGTAACTATTCCAGCCTGCAATGAGCATATCCATAGAGCACTCCTGCGGAAGAGTGTTGACCTTGGTGCTTCCAGTCATCGTAATAGCTGGTGACCGTGTAGTAGAGAAGCTCGCAATCTGTGATCAGTTGCACGCAGTGGATGTCCAGCACTTCGCACTGAAGGGAAAGCTGTGTGGGTCAGCGAATGGAAGGCCAAATAAAAGACGGAAGACGCGCCTGTTCCAAAGCGGCGATGGCAGCGCCCGATTGTTCGTCTGTTTCCCACGCAGTATTTGCGATAAATTGTTCCCACCTTCCTCTCTGCTCCAGCTCACGCCCATCCCTTCAATTTATGCTTGACTCAGCCTCTGCACAGCATTTCAGCCCTTAAATGCTTAAATGAAATGAAATCTAAATCAAATATAAAATTTTATTTGATTAAGATTTCATCTGTTTTATTGTAAATCCATGATCGTATTTTGGAGACAAATGGCTCATATTATTGAAGCCACCTTAAATAACAAGGTGTAAACTCCATTTAACCGAAAGTTTTTTTGCCAAATAAAGCTAAATGCAATGTATTATTAAATCAATATAACAACTGTGTCAAAGTCCGATTGTTAGGTTTATAGTTGAAATGGGGAATATGAGATGTTGGGATGCTTTCACGCTTTCACGCTTTCCTTATAGGATGGGGTAATGGCAACAAATGCTTAACGGACATACTAAAGCATCTGAAAAGAAAAAAAACTACCCTAAGATAGATAAAAGAAAGATGGAAGCTGTTCCAAACATAAGTCAGCACTACACACGCTTTCCTTATAGGATGGGGTAGTGGCAACAAATGCTTAACGGACATACTAAACCATCTGAAAAGAAAAAAAACTACCCTAAGATAGATAAAAGAAAGATGGAAGCTGTTCCAAACATAAGTCAGCACTACACACGCTTTCCTTATAGGATGGGGTAATGGCAACAAATGCTTAACGGACATACTAAACCATCTGAAAAGAAAAAAAACTACCCTAAGATAGATAAAAGAAAGATGGAAGCTGTTCCAAACATAAGTCAGCACTACACACGCTTTCCTTATAGGATGGGGTAATGGCAACAAATGCTTAACGGACATACTAAACCATCTGAAAAGAAAAAAAACTACCCTAAGATAGATAAAAGAAAGATGGAAGCTGTTCCAAACATAAGTCAGCACTACACACGTTTTCCTTATAGGATGGGGTAATGGCAACAAATGCTTAACGGACATACTAAACCATCTGAAAAGAAAAAAAAACTACCCTAAGATAGATAAAAGAAAGATGGAAGCTGTTCCAAACATAAGTCAGTACTACACACGTTTTCCTTATAGGATGGGGTAATGGCAACAAATGCTTAACGGACATACTAAACCATCTGAAAAGAAAAAAACTACCATAAGATAGATAAAAAAAAGATGGAAGCTGTTCCAAACATAAGTCAGCACTACACAGGCTTTCCTTATAGGATGGGGTAATGGCAACAAATGGTTAACGGACATACTAAACCATCTGAAAAGAAAAAACTACCCTAAGATAGATAAAAGAAAGATGGAAGCTGTTCCAAACATAAGTCAGCACTACACACGCTTATCTTATAGGATGGGGTAATGGCAACAAATGCTTAACGGAGATACTAAACCATCTGAAAAGAAAAAAACTACCCTAAGATAGATAAAAGAAAGATGGAAGCTGTTCCAAACATAAGTCAGCACTACACACGCTTTCCTTATAGGATGGGGTAATGGCAACAAATGCTTAACGGACATACTAAACCATCTGAAAAGAAAAAAAACTATTCTAAGATAGATAAAAGAAAGATGGAAGCTGTTCCAAACATAAGTCAGCACTACATACGCTTTCCTTATAGGATGGGGTAATGGCAACAAATGCTTAACGGACATACTAAACCATCTGAAAAGAAACAAGGTAATATCGGCTGTCGCCAATAGATGCGCGGCCATCTTAACACTTAACAGGTTTCGTCTCAGTTAGTTTCAGTACTCCACTTTCGCACCAAAGCAAATAGAACTGAAATGACAGAAAAGAAATGTTAAGGTCTCGTTTTGGTTTCTGAGGCTTTTAAAACAAAAAATAATGTTTTTTAAATTATTACAATTAAAATGCACATTTTCGAAAAATTTTCGAATTTCAAGGCCTCAATTTTTGAGGTTTTTTGACCATAAATCCAGAACAAGTCAAAATTTCGCCGATCCCAAAAAAACGTCCCGAGCCACCACCCAGACAGACCTTCATGCAAAATTTCAGCCAATTTGGTTGAAAAACCGAGGAGTACGGGCTGCGGTACCACACACATATATATATATACTAGTAATATGGGTCAGTGGCCGCGCTTCGCGCGGCCACACTTTTCACTCCTTCGCGGCATGTGAAGCCATTTAATTTAATTCATTTTCATTTAATTTATATCATTTTTTCATTTCATTTTTCTATTAAATCCATTGTTGATTACGGGCATCAAGAATCACTGCTGAAAATATTTTAATTTTACATCTCAGCAAAGTTACACCAGACTTAAAAACTCCACTGATCAAAGGTGGTCAAATAAATTATTAGGTTTAATGACTGTAAGCTTCGCACTTAGACATAAGTGACCTCTCCCTACAAATTAATAGCTTCCAACAGCAGCTCACTGAGTAAGGCCAAACTCGCGAAAATTGGCTTTACTCATTGGAACTTTTCAATATTTTAATTCCAAAAGGGTGAAAAAGTAAATTAAAGAACTTAAGCAGAATTGTTTGGCCTTCAATTGAAAAAAAAGTCCGACAAGAAAAGTCAAAAATTGAATGAGCTAGAGCGAAGTAAAGTTAAAAAAGACCTAAAATTCGCAAAAATCAAAACGTTTTCAATCACAATTTTTTTCAATGGAAAAATGGCGAGGACTTCCCTACATATTTTGGGGAACTCACTGAGATCTATCCAAAAAGCTATCATGTGCCAGGATTGGTTTAGAATCCATATGGCGCCGAGGCCATCCCGAAAATGGCATCACCCGTATTATATAAGATATATATATATATATATATATATATATATATATATATATATATATATATATATATATATATATATATATATATATATATATATATATATATATATATATATATATATATATATATATATATATATATATATATATATATATGCGGACAGACGGACGAAAAATGGGGTAACTGTTAAAGCGGGCCTTGGCCGCCCGCCGCGACGGGCAGGGCGCCCGAGCTCCTACGGCCTCCGGGCATGCTTCGCATGCTAGGCTACGCTCCGGGGCCTTCGCGCCCATGCCCTACGGCCTCCGAAGCTCTGACTGCCCTGCCCTTCGCGGCAGGCGGCCTGCGGCCGCGCAAAAAACTACCCTAAGATAGATAAAAGAAAGATGGAAGCTGTTCCAAACATAAGTCAGCACTACACACGCTTTCCTTATAGGATGGGGTAATGGCAACAAATGCTTAACGGACATACTAAACCATCTGAAAAGAAAAAAAACTACCCTAAGATAGATAAAAGAAAGATGGAAGCTGTTCCAAACATAAGTCAGCACTACACACGCTTTCCTTATAGGATGGGGTAATGGCAACAAATGCTTAACGGACATACTAAACCATCTGAAAAGAAAAAAAAACTACCCTAAGATAGATAAAAGAAAGATGGAAGCTGTTCCAAACATAAGTCAGCACTACACACGCTTTCCTTATAGGATGGGGTAATGGCAACAAATGCTTAACGGACATACTAAACCATCTGAAAAGAAAAAAACTACCCTAAGATAAACAAGGTAATATCGGCTATCGCCAATAGATGCGCGGCCGTCTTGCCACTTAGCAGGTTAAGTCTCAGTTTGTTTCAGTACTCCACTCCATCACAGCAACTATAACTGAACTGGAATGACAAAAGAAATGCAATGTTCAGGCCTCGTTTTGGTTTCTGAGGCTTTTTAAACTAAAAATAATATTTTTATTAATTGATAAAAGCAAAATGCACATTTTCGAAAAATTTTCGAATTTCAAGGCCTCGATTATTGAGGTTTTTTGACCATAAATCCAGAACAAGTCAAAATTTCGCCGATCCCAAAAAAACGTCCCGAGCCACCACCCAGACGGACCTTCATGCAAAATTTCAGCCAATTTCGTTGTTTAACCAAGGAGTACGGGCCCCGGAACCACAACCTCATATATATATATATATATATATATATATATATATCTTATTATATACGGGTGATGCTATTTTAGGGATGGCCTCGGCGCCGTATGGATTCTAAACCAATCTTGGCACTTGATGGCTTTTTGGATAGATCTCAGTGAGTTCTCCAAAATATTTAGGGAAGTCCTCGCGGTTTTTCCTTAATAATAAATTATGACTGAAAACGTTTCGATTTTTGCCATTTTTAGGTCTTTTTTAACTTTAATTTGCTCTAGCTCATTCAATTTTTGACTTTTCCTGTCGGACTTTTTTTTTCAATTCAAGGCAAAACAGTTCTTTTTAAGATAGTCTTTTTACTTTTCCAGCTTTTTGAAATAATATTAGTAAAAAATTGCTTTGAGTGAAGCCTATTTTTGCGATTTTGCCCCTACTCGGGGGGCTGATGTTTCAAGGCATTCATTAGTAGGGATATGCGAGCAGTCAATGCCACAGGTCTCAGTATCTGTATATGATTCTTACAATCACTGAACCTAGATTCGCTTTGCTGATGTTAATCATTCAGAAGCTGATTAAATTTTGAAGAGTGCTCTCTGCTAAACTAAAGCGATTCTCATCTTTTTCTGCTTTTTTATGTTATGTGAATTAGATAAGGGTTGGTGGTGTGTTATGTTACAAATAAAGAAACGGAAATGAAATCTTTCTTATGTTGTGATGGAATGAACAGTGCGGCCGCGCGAAGCACGGCCACTGACACATATTACTAGTATATATATATATATATATATATATATATATATATATATATATATATATATATATATATATATATATATATATATATATATATGTGCGGACAGACGGACGAAAAATGGGGTAACTGTATAAACGGGCCTTGGCCGCCCGCCGCTACGGGCAGGGCGCCAGAGCTCCTCTGGCTTCCGGGCACGGGTGCTACGGCCCCTACGCTTCGCCTAGCATGCTTCGCATGCTAGGCTACGCTCCGGGGCCTCCGCACCCATGCCCTACGGCCTCCGGAGCTCTGACTGCCCTGCCCTCCGCGGCAGGCGGCCTGCGGCCGCGCAAAAAAGAAAGATGGAAGCTGTTCCAAACATAAGTCAGCACTACACACGCTTTCCTTATAGGATGGGGTAATGGCAACAAATGCTTAACGGACATACTAAACCATCTGAAAAGAAAAAAACTACCCTAAGACAGATAAAAGAAAGATGGAAGCTGTTCCAAACATAAGTCAGCATTACACACGCTTTCCTTATAGGATGGGATAATGGCAACAAATGCTTAACGGACATACTAAACCATCTGAAAAGAAAAAAACTACCCTAAGATAGATAAAAGAAAGATGGAAGCTGTTCCAAACATAAGTCAGCACTACACACGTTTTCCTTATAGGATGGGGTAATGGCAACAAATGCTTAACGGACATACTAAACCATCTGAAAAGAAAAAAAAACTACTCTAAGATAGATAAAAGAAAGATGGAAGCTGTTCCAAACATAAGTCAGCACTACACACGCTTTCCTTATAGGATGGGGTAGTGGCAACAAATGCTTAACGGACATACTAAACCATCTGAAAAAACTACCCTAAGATAGATAAAAGAAAGATGGAAGCTGTTCCAAACATAAGTCAGCATTACACACGCTTTCCTTATAGGATGGGGTAATGGCAACAAATGCTTAACGGACATACTAAACCATCTGAAAAGAAAAAAACTACCCTAAGATAGATAAAAGAAAGATGGAAGCTGTTCCAAACATAAGTCAGCACTACACACACTTTCCTTATAGGATGGGGTAATGGCAACAAATGCTTAACGGACATACTAAACCATCTGAAAAGAAAAAAAACTACCCTAAGATAGATAAAAGAAAGATGGAAGCTGTTCCAAACATAAGTCAGCACTACACACGCTTTCCTTATAGGATGGGGTAATGGCAACAAATGCTTAACGGACATACTAAACCATCTGAAAAAAACTACCCTAAGATACATGAAAGAACATCCCTAAAATATCCAAAAGAATGATAACTAAACCCTAACCCCTAATAAAAACCCTAATCCTACCTAAGAATAGTTTTGTATAAGAAATGGCTAACCTTGTTTATTGATCCGGCTAGGGCGTAGTCCAGTCCCGTAGTCCCGGCGCAGCGTTGGTTGTCGCCATTTCATGACAGTAATTCAGTGTCAGTGCCATCGCTCGCACGTCCCTGCAGCATACAGTCCGCTTTCCTAAAATTCATCATTTTAATCTGTTCAGACACACTTACTTTATGTTAACTAAACCATTTTTGCTGGACATTAGTTTTGACATGTGTCTTCAAGATCTTCAAGATCTTGTTCTTGGATGTCCTTTTATTTTCGGTGCTTTCCTGTTTTTTTCCTTGTTCGAACAGCAGCGACGATATAGGCTTGCTTCTTTAGCTCCAAATGTGCTTGATGAATCCGACAGGTGCGAGGGTTCTGTGGTTACTCATTTACAGCTATCCTGCATCGAATCTTGGGGAAATCTTGAAACTACTTGCTGTCATGTAACTTGCCACCGCCATTCATCCTATCATCCACAATCTTTCCAGGATTAGATTGCGTCTGTTGAAAAAGGTAGATCTTCTTCTCCATCAGCTTCTTCGATGATTCCATATTTCCATTCCAACTCCAGAATCTTCATTCATTTTTTTTGTTTTCTGACCTTTGGTTTTTATTCTTTCTTCATATTGCTAATTCATTATAAAAATTTCATTATAATAGATACTTGACAAAAGCATTATAAACTGATATGCTAAAGCTTTTGACGATTTTTGTTTTATCATAGATTTCATCATTATTCGCTCCATTAAATTAGCGATCCCATTGAATAATCCCATTGAGCAGTAATTCAATTAGTCTGTACATTGAACTGCGAAATCGCCATTTCAGCTGTAAAAAGCTAGATGTTCTCTATCTTTGTACACCGAAACGTAGCACTTCTTTTACCATGACCATGGCCGGCCCTTAAAGATGTCGTCCGTCAAAGCTGGGCACTTTGAAAGCTGTCCGAAATAACTGGGACAGGGCAATGGAAATGAAAGGATATGATGAAATAAAATTCCGAAAAATGCGCATGTCTTTATTCCTTAGCCAATCCGGTGTTTGCAGTACTGAAAAAACATAATTGGCTTCATTCATGATGAATCGGTTGCCATTGTCTTTTATTCCATCATCCACAAACGTCTTAGGATTAGCCATCGGCTTGAGTTACATCATTGCAAATAGGTAGATCATTCCATCAATTCTTCCCTTATTACCAATTTTCACCTTCTTTTTGTTTTCTGATATTTTCTTTCCATTCTTTCTTTGTGCTTTTTTCATCTAAGTTTCCATTCGTGCTTCACATGCTCGATATAGAGTATTCATTCGAAAAAGAAAAGGAAGACCGAGTTAGGCGCTAAAAATAAGAAAGATAATGGGTTAAACGCTAGCGATGCTTTCGTTCGCACCACTACCACAGTTGCGGTAAGAAACGAATACCAAGTCACCGAATGGACGGTCGGATGGCTTACATTCAATGCCTCTTGGGTTGAAATCAATCCGTTAATGCAGGGCTACAGAGGTATAGGAGAAGAAGAAAGAAGTCTTTGGTTGCTCTTGCTTTAAACATAAATTTTGTGCTGAACCTATTCGGAACGTTAATTAATGGCACCAAGAGATGACTCTCAATTTTGGCATCTTGAGGAGGACCATTTAGGCTTGACCAGCAAAACTGTTCAAGCTAATTGTGAGCCACGTGACGTTTAGCTTTGGTGAGATACCCTAATTAAGGCTAATTTTTCAGAAACCAATCGAAAAAGTGAGGGTCTAAAAATCACATGCATGCATCCATTCTTGCAACGCTTCATAAATAGAAACAGGAGCGGAGCTACCCCTGGGCATTTTAGGCAAATGCCTCCCCGAAGCCATTTCGGGGGAAGCGTCGCGCCCCCCCCCCAAATGTTTGAACAAATTTTCATCATAGGCCAAATAGTCAAAAAAACTTTGCGCTCCGCGCAGTGCAGGCAAATTTACCTAAAATTGGGCTTGCGCGAGCGGAGCGTTAGCGGAGCGGTAGCGCCAAGCCCCTCTTATCGAGCAACACAACCAATTGCAGCTTTCACAAAGTTTGGCAGGCTGTAGCTCGTCACACAGACGTCGGAGAGCGCTGCAAATGGGCTCAATCGACGCGCCCTGGTCAAATTGTGGGGGGTCCTATTTGGACAAAAATTTTTTAGTGCCTTATTAAAATAGTTATTTCAAAAAAACTGAAAAAAATTAAAAATTGAAAAAAATTTTAATGCTTTAAAATACATATCTGCGCATATCCCGAACTTTAAACTCAAGGAATTTTCATGCAGTTGATTAAATACCTACTTTTTTAGAAACACTGTTAGTCTATACCGGATGGCGGGCGCATGCCTACCAGGAGTAGGGGCTTGTCCCCTACCAGGAGTATCAAGTAGGCGCAAATTTTTCCAGGCTCGCGTACAACATAGTTAGTCCTTAAACATAGTAAGTCCTTACTGAGTTCATTAATGTTTTAAAGTGCTCAACTCGGTAAGGCTTAACTATGTTGTACGCGAGCCTGGAAAAATTTGCGTCTACTACTTGATACTCCTTGTAGGGGACAATCCCCTACTCCTGGTAGGGGACAAGCCTCGACTAACTCGGTATAGACTAGCTAAAAAGTATGTATATAGTTGTTTATATATAACAATTCCTTGCGTTTAAATTTCGAGATATACGCAGATATGTATTTTAAAGTATTAAAAAAATTGTCAATTTTTAAGTGGGTGGGGAATGTATAAGTGGGTGGGGAGCTAGCATAGTCCAATAATTATTGATTCTGTGGCAGTCAAAATTGTAAAATCAGTCCATTTCAGAAATTCCAAACCCTGTGTTTAAACATACAAACTGCACCAATTTTTCAATTCAGCACTGAGAGCTCAATAATTAATATTTTGTCACAAGATTATAGGGGTACAACGTCCACTATTGGGTGTACCTCTGTACCAGTTTTTATCGTTCTACAATAAACCTGTGCAGAGTTAATGGATAGTATATTAAAAACCGCGAAGACTTCGTCCCCCCCCCAGTAGTCTAAAAAAATTGTTCTCCCCGAGCTTTGGCTGGGTCTTTTCGATTCGATTCTTTTCGAGTTAAATTGTGACTACTCCATTTGTTGGCCAAAAAAATTGGCGCGCTGTGTGTATAAGTTGAAGATGATAGCACAATTGGAATTTTTGTAAAAACATGAGCAGCCAGTCTTCAACAGGAAAAAGTTTTCCCGCGCGCTTCGCGCGCACTTAACATAATTTTGATTATCAAAAATTTTACTGAAATTTTTCCCTGAACCTTTTCCAAAAAGGAGTGCACAATTCCTATACAATTTTAAGAGACATTTTTTCAAAGTTTTTGGTCGCTCCGCCGAACTATGGCCGATTTGCAGAGAGCGCCATCAACTTTCTATTTTTGGCTTTCCCACTTTTTATCGTAGTGCAGCTTCTTGGATTCATTATCATTTATTGGTATCAGTGGAAGGTGTTTAGAAAGACGAAGAGCCGTCGACAACAGATTTTGCTTGTCTAAAGCGTGTGGAAATGTGCAAGGCGGAAGCTGTCAAATGCACTACGGAACCTATCGACCAAAATACTCTTTCCTAGGACCTCAATTGATTTTCTCATTTTCTGACTTTTTAATCCAGACCCACCTGACCATTTCCACTATAAATGTTTGCCCTGTACCAGTGAGAATGATAAATGTAAATCACAGTATAATTAGGCAAAATAGAACGCACATCTATGCCTCCACCAAAACTGCGGAACAGGCAAATGTGGCACAGAAGCCCATAAGATTGGACTCATTGATCACAAAGTTTGGTAAGAAAATGGATGAGTACGTGTATGGAATGAGCCTGGGTAAGCAGGTAGCGTTCCGTCTCCCACATCATTTGGATGAGTTTGACATCGTCTTTCTCGTCCAAGGCGATGTTGGTGGTGAGAGGGGCAGAGTAGCGGAAGAATGGGATTCCTGCCTCATGCGCCCAAGCCCGGCTTCTGTCCACCGGCCGTCCGTCAGTTTCCGTTACCTACCAACTCATCATTCTTCTTTTTTATTGCTCCATTTTAGAGACCACAATGACTGGTAAAAGGCGCCTTGACCGGTAAAAAGCTGACCTGATCCACGAGGGACATGCCGAGGCTTTTGATGACGCCGAGATTGCGCATGCCGAGCGTCTGAATGGCGTCTGTGATCCTGGTGGGGATGGCCTTCGCAAACTGGCCCAATTGGCTTGCCAACTCTTTCGGTGGGTTCATGCCCGTCCCTAGCGACAGCAGACAGCCACCCACCATGCTCCCTTCCTCTTTCCCTTGAGTGGTAAAAGGCTGACCTGATCCACGAGGGACATGCCGAGGCTTTTGACGACGCCGAGATTGCGCATGCCGAGCGTCTGAATGGCGTCTGTGATGCTGGTGGGGATGGCCTTCTCAAACTGGCCCAATTGGCTGGCCAACTCTTTCGGCGGGTTCATGCCCGTCCCTAGCGACAGCAGACAGCCCCCCACCATGCTCCCTTCCTCTTTCCCTTGAGTGGTAAAAGGCTGACCTGATCCACGAGGGACATGCCGAGGCTTTTGACGACGCCGAGATTGCGCATGCCGAGCGTCTGAATGGCGTCTGTGATGCTGGTGGGGATGGCCTTCTCAAACTGGCCCAATTGGCTGGCCAACTCTTTCGGCGGGTTCATGCCCGTCCCTAGCGACAGCAGACAGCCCCCCACCATGCTCCCTTCCTCTTTCCCTTGAGTGGTAAAAGGCTGACCTGATCCACGAGGGACATGCCGAGGCTTTTGACGACGCCGAGATTGCGCATGCCGAGCGTCTGAATGGCGTCTGTGATGCTGGTGGGGATGGCCTTCTCAAACTGGCCCAATTGGCTGGCCAACTCTTTCGGCGGGTTCATGCCCGTCCCTAGCGACAGCAGACAGCCCCCCACCATGCTCCCTTCCTCTTTCCCTTGAGTGGTAAAAGGCTGACCTGATCCACGAGGGACATGCCGAGGCTTTTGACGACGCCGAGATAGCGCATGCCGAGCGTCTGAATGGCGTCTGTGATGCTGGTGGGGATGGCCTTCTCAAACTGGCCCAATTGGCTGGCCAACTCTTTCGGCGGGTTCATGCCCGTCCCTAGCGACAGCAGACAGCCCCCCACCATGCTCCCTTCCTCTTTCCCTTGAGTGGTAAAAGGCTGACCTGATCCACGAGGGACATGCCGAGGCTTTTGACGACGCCGAGATAGCGCATGCCGAGCGTCTGAATGGCGTCTGTGATGCTGGTGGGGATGGCCTTCTCAAACTGGCCCAATTGGCTGGCCAACTCTTTCGGCGGGTTCATGCCCGTCCCTAGCGACAGCAGACAGCCCCCCACCATGCTCCCTTCCTCTTTCCCTTGAGTGGTAAAAGGCTGACCTGATCCACGAGGGACATGCCGAGGCTTTTGACGACGCCGAGATTGCGCATGCCGAGCGTCTGAATGGCGTCTGTGATGCTGGTGGGGATGGCCTTCTCAAACTGGCCCAATTGGCTGGCCAACTCTTTCGGCGGGTTCATGCCCGTCCCTAGCGACAGCAGACAGCCCCCCACCATGCTCCCTTCCTCTTTCCCTTGAGTGGTAAAAGGCTGACCTGATCCACGAGGGACATGCCGAGGCTTTTGACGATGCCGAGATTGCGCATGCCGAGCGTCTGAATGGCGTCTGTGATGCTGGTGGGGATGGCCTTCTCAAACTGGCCCAATTGGCTGGCCAACTCTTTCGGCGGGTTCATGCCCGTCCCTAGCGACAGCAGACAGCCCCCCACCATGCTCCCTTCCTCTTTCCCTTGAGTGGTAAAAGGCTGACCTGATCCACGAGGGACATGCCGAGGCTTTTGACGACGCCGAGATTGCGCATGCCGAGCGTCTGAATGGCGTCTGTGATGCTGGTGGGGATGGCCTTCTCAAACTGGCCCAATTGGCTGGCCAACTCTTTCGGCGGGTTCATGCCCGTCCCTAGCGACAGCAGACAGCCCCCCACCATGCTCCCTTCCTCTTTCCCTTGAGTGGTAAAAGGCTGACCTGATCCACGAGGGACATGCCGAGGCTTTTGACGACGCCGAGATTGCGCATGCCGAGCGTCTGAATGGCGTCTGTGATGCTGGTGGGGATGGCCTTCTCAAACTGGCCCAATTGGCTGGCCAACTCTTTCGGCGGGTTCATGCCCGTCCCTAGCGACAGCAGACAGCCCCCCACCATGCTCCCTTCCTCTTTCCCTTGAGTGGTAAAAGGCTGACCTGATCCACGAGGGACATGCCGAGGCTTTTGACGACGCCGAGATTGCGCATGCCGAGCGTCTGAATGGCGTCTGTGATGCTGGTGGGGATGGCCTTCTCAAACTGGCCCAATTGGCTGGCCAACTCTTTCGGCGGGTTCATGCCCGTCCCTAGCGACAGCAGACAGCCCCCCACCATGCTCCCTTCCTCTTTCCCTTGAGTGGTAAAAGGCTGACCTGATCCACGAGGGACATGCCGAGGCTTTTGACGACGCCGAGATTGCGCATGCCGAGCGTCTGAATGGCGTCTGTGATGCTGGTGGGGATGGCCTTCTCAAACTGGCCCAATTGGCTGGCCAACTCTTTCGGCGGGTTCATCCCCGTCCCTAGCGACAGCAGACAGCCCCCCACCATGCTCCCTTCCTCTTTCCCTTGAGTGGTAAAAGGCTGACCTGATCCACGAGGGACATGCCGAGGCTTTTGACGACGCCGAGATAGCGCATGCCGAGCGTCTGAATGGCGTCTGTGATGCTGGTGGGGATGGCCTTCTCAAACTGGCCCAATTGGCTGGCCAACTCTTTCGGCGGGTTCATGCCCGTCCCTAGCGACAGCAGACAGCCCCCCACCATGCTCCCTTCCTCTTTCCCTTGAGTGGTAAAAGGCTGACCTGATCCACGAGGGACATGCCGAGGCTTTTGACGACGCCGAGATTGCGCATGCCGAGCGTCTGAATGGCGTCTGTGATGCTGGTGGGGATGGCCTTCTCAAACTGGCCCAATTGGCTGGCCAACTCTTTCGGCGGGTTCATGCCCGTCCCTAGCGACAGCAGACAGCCCCCCACCATGCTCCCTTCCTCTTTCCCTTGAGTGGTAAAAGGCTGACCTGATCCACGAGGGACATGCCGAGGCTTTTGACGATGCCGAGATTGCGCATGCCGAGCGTCTGAATGGCGTCTGTGATGCTGGTGGGGATGGCCTTCTCAAACTGGCCCAATTGGCTGGCCAACTCTTTCGGCGGGTTCATGCCCGTCCCTAGCGACAGCAGACAGCCCCCCACCATGCTCCCTTCCTCTTTCCCTTGAGTGGTAAAAGGCTGACCTGATCCACGAGGGACATGCCGAGGCTTTTGACGACGCCGAGATTGCGCATGCCGAGCGTCTGAATGGCGTCTGTGATGCTGGTGGGGATGGCCTTCTCAAACTGGCCCAATTGGCTGGCCAACTCTTTCGGCGGGTTCATGCCCGTCCCTAGCGACAGCAGACAGCCCCCCACCATGCTCCCTTCCTCTTTCCCTTGAGTGGTAAAAGGCTGACCTGATCCACGAGGGACATGCCGAGGCTTTTGACGACGCCGAGATTGCGCATGCCGAGCGTCTGAATGGCGTCTGTGATGCTGGTGGGGATGGCCTTCTCAAACTCGCAGTGTGCTCGATAGCTAAAATTCTGCTCAGTGTGCTCGATAGCTAAAATTCTGCTGAAATCGCCTCTGAGCCATGAATACGCAACTGCTGCAAAGCCTGCCGAGCACTTCTGGCAGCACCGGCGTCCATCCCTTTGTCATCAACAGCTGCGCCAGCTCCAGCCAATACGAAGGAAGATGTAGCCCGGACACTGCTGTCATCATCCCCCGCCTAGTACCCTCTGGCAAGGGGAACAGCCTACCCTCTCTTCTACTCCCTCTCCCACTCTTTCCTACAACATGCATCCCCTCACTTCTGCAACTCCGTCCCAGACCTCCCTTTAACCCTCAACTCCCCCCTCCCCCCTTCCAAAGCAAAAAAAAGAAAAAACCAACCTCAACTGCTGTGCCACCTGCCCCACCTCAACTGCTCTGCCACCTGCCCAACTGCCGCTCTGGCTCTGTCATTCCCGCCGCCTCTGCCCAAGGGCAAGCGAAAAAAGCGAAGTTGGCACCCACCTGCTCCTCTGCTGAAAAAGAAAAAGAAAATCTGCTTTTCCCGCCGCCTCTGCCCCAAGGGCAAGCGCAACAAGCGAAGGAAGCAATGCCATTCTTCCCGCCGCCTCTGTCCATAGGACAAGCGCAAAAAGCGAAGGGAATGATGCCATTCTTCCCGCCGCCTCTGCCCCCAGGGCAAGCGCAAAAAGCGAAGGGAATGATGCCGTTCTTCCCGCCGCCTCTGCCCCCAGGGCAAGCAAAAAAAGCGAAGGGAACGAAGGGAACCAGCCAGTCCAGGCCAAGCCTCATTTGCCGCATCCCGCTTGCAAACATCAGCATGAAGAAGCGCCAGCTCTCCCTCCAAGTGGCCTCCGTGAACATCAATGGTCTCTTCACAAGAAGGAATGAACTGGAGCTCTTTGCTGAGGAAGAAAGTCTGGACTTTGTGCTCCTCCAGGAGACAAAGACAGGCCAGAAAACAGCCACTTCCGACATTGAGATCCCAGGCTACCAGATCGAAAGAAGAGACAGGAGAGGTCAGAGTGGCGGTGGAGTGGCAATCGCAACAAGATCAGAGCTCAAGAGCACTCTGGTAGCCTCCGGCCCAGGCACTCTGGAAGCCCTGGCTGTGAAGATCAGGAGCCTCGTAGCAATCACCATCTATCGGCCACCAAGCATCAGAACCCAGGAAGCTGCAGCCAACTGGCTTCGCAGGTTTGCAGACTTCCTAGCCAAGATTGATGGTCCAGCTGTCCTTGGTGGCGACTTCAACCTCTGCCAGCTCCAAGAAGAATCAGTTGAGCTCAAAGAGCTCCTGATGGGACTCGGTTTCAACCCAGCCCCAGGAAGCCAACAGGCCACCCATGGCACCAGGGCAATTGACTACCTGTGGACCCGAAGCCTTGAAAGCTCTCAGCTGGTACACCACCCACCACTTGAGAAAGCAGTCCGCGGCCATGCCTCACTCTGCATCAGCCTGAACCTGCCAGCACCACAACCAGCCAAGGAACTCATCCCTGCCTGTTGGCGGTGGAAAGAGGCTTGCTGGGCAACAGCTAACGAGGCCCTGATCGCAGACCCAGGAGGAGGCTGGAGAAGCCTTGCCTTCCAGCTCCCAGAGGACGCCTCCCCAGAGCAAACTCTGGAGGCCCTTGAAGCCAAGCTCTGGCATGCCCTCAAACTGGCTGTCCCATACTCCCCAGCCAAGATGAAGAAACGGCGGAAAAAGCCGTACATCACGGCAGCATGCCTGAGCCTGAGCAAGGAGGCAAGCAAGGCCTGGAAGACATCAAAAGCCCACCCAGAAAACCGCAAGCTAGCTAAGTGCTATGCAGCAGTGAAGGCTCAGCGGAAGGAGGCACTCCAGAAGGCCCGAGAAGACCACACCCTGGCACAGATTGAGAAGGCCCAAGAGGAGGGGCGACTTGCTGCACTCCCAAAGAGACTGGCAAGTGGCAACCGAGCAGCAATCCCAGCCCTGAGGCATGGAGCTGGCATTGTGGCCACAGACGCTGAGAAGGCTGAAGCCCTGGCCGATGTCTTTGCCAGCAAGCACAAGGAAGCCAGCACTTACCCCAAACTTCCAGCTGCAGTTCCCAACGTGCCAGACCTGCTGACAGAGGCCGATGTCAGAGAAGTCCTGAAGAAGACCAAGGGCAAAAAGGCAGCCCCAAGGGAAGACATCCCAAATCGCTTCCTGAAGCACATCAACACCACAGCCTCTTCAGCGATTGCCAAGCTTGTCAATAGCACCATCATTGCACAGCATGTGCCAGAGGCCTGGAAGGTGGCTGAGGTGGTCCCAATCCCAAAAAAGGGATCCTGCGTCAGCACTGAGGACTACCGGCCAATCAGCCTGCTGCCCAGCCTCTCAAAGGTGTGGGAGAAACTGATCCTCAAAAAGCTGAAACCTCACTTGGCCACAGCACCAACCCAGTTTGGTTTCAAAGCCAGAAGCGGCTGCAGTGATGCACTCCTGAGACTCCAGCAAGCTGTCATCGAGTGTGCTGCAGACCAGCCAGCTGTGAGAGTGGCAGTGGTGAGTGTTGATGTGAAGCGGGCCTTTGACACCCTGTCACACAAAGCCATCCTCGACTGTCTCCAAGACAGAGGAGCCGCTCCACACCTCACCAACCTGGTGGCCAGCTGGCTGGGTGGGCGAAGCTTTGCAGTTCGAGTGGGTGAGGCCTGGTCAAGAAGACGACCAGCCACCTCTGGCGTGCCACAAGGAAGCTGTCTTGGCCCCAGCCTCTTCAACGCCACCACAGACAGTGCACTCCGCCTGGCCCTGTCCGCAGGGACCTTCATCCAAGCCTACGCGGACGACACTGTTCTGGCCAGGGCAGTGAATGCAGACAAGGATGTCAGAAGCCTGGAGGAAGACCTAGCACAGCTGAAGAGCCACCTCGAAGAAATGGGCCTAGACCTCCACCCAGGGAAGACCCAGCTCCTGGTGGTCTCCCTGAGCCCAGCACACCGCCATCTCCCAGCACCACTAACCTTTGAAGGCATCACTGTGACCCCCAGTGAAACCCTCAAATACCTGGGCGTTACTCTTGACTCGCTCCTCAGCTTCAACATCCACTGGATGAAAACTTGTGGAGCAGCCAGAGCCACGCAGGCTGTGCTGAGAAGACTGCTGGCAGGCCATCAGCAAGCAACCCGACTGGCTGTCACCCAGAAAATCGGAGGAGTCCTTCTGCACAGCCTTGCCTTCTGCCCCCCCTCTACGATCTCAGCCGCAGAAAGAGTGCGCAGCATCGTGAGCCGGCAAGCTCGGATTGTCCTTGGCGAATGGATGGAAGACAGAGCCACAGTGCTGGAGCGAGCCCAACTCCCCAGCTATGAAGAATTGATCTTCAAGCAGTTCTTCATGTTCATGTGGCGCTGCCTCGCAAGAGACAGGGCCTATGGGCAGTGGCTGGAGGAGAGGACTGGCCAGCGAGAGCCACCAGGCCACAACTATGGCACCAGAAGAGCCAGAAAGGCAGCAGAAGCAGCATCCCAGCCAGTCCCAAAGAGCAGCTGGAATGTAGAGGAGCTGATCACAGGGCGGGATCGTCTGAACCGCCTTGCTCCCTGCCGATTTCGCCAGGCATGGAACGCGCTTCCATGGGCAACGGCTGGCTTCACAGACCCCCGCGAGGAGCTCCATACTGATAGCAAGGCTGAAGAAGCAATACCAAAGCTGATGCAGAAGATGCCACTCGACGCACTCAGGAAACTTACCTATTAGCAATAGCCCTCCCCCTTTCAATTGTGTTTTTGTCATTTTGTGACCAAACTGTGACTCGCCATACAGCTGTATATGCTCGTGCGTTAAGAATAAATTCAAAAAAAAAAAAAAA
>JASANA010000867.1:0-30059 GCA_030248095.1 Ptycholaimellus sp. GST1_10
CTGCCCATGATTGAAGGGCGCTGTGGAACTGTTCAGATGGGCCCATCCTCACTGCACTGGGACAATCATGGGTGGAGCAGTACACTGAAATCGCGCTACGTGAGAGCAGTGTTCTGATGCATGTTTGGTGTTGCTACAGATCAGGCCATGGGAGCTGCGCAGTGCAACTGCCCATGATTGAAGGGCGCTGTGGCACTGTTCAGATGGGCCCATCCTCACTGCACTGGGACAAGCATGGGTGGAGCAGTACACTGAAATCGCGCTACGTGAGAGCGGTGTTCTGATGCATGTTTGGTGTTGCTACAGATCAGGCCATGGGAGCTGCGCAGTGCAACTGCCCATGATTGAAGGGCACTGTGGCACTGTTCAGATGGGCCCATCCTCACTGCACTGGGACAAGCATGGGTGGAGCAGTACACTGAAATCGCGCTACGTGAGAGTGGTGTTCTGATGCATGTTTGGTGTTGCTACAGATCAGGCCATGGGATCTGCGCAGTGCAACTGCCCATGATTGAAGGGCGATGTGGCACTGTTCAGATGGGCCCATCCTCACTGCACTGGGACAAGCATGGGTGGAGCAGTACACTGAAATCGCGCTATGTGAGAGCGGTGTTCTGATGCATGTTTGGTGTTGCTACAGATCAGGCCATGGGATCAGTGCAGTGCAACTGCCCATGACTGAAGCGCGCTGTGGCACTGTTCAGATGGGCCCATCCTCACTGCACTGGGACAAGCATGGGTGTAGCAGCACACTGAAATCGCGCTACATGAGAGCGGTGTTCTGATGCATGTTTGGTGTTGCTACAGATTAGGCCATGGTAGCTGCGCAGTGCAACTGCCCATGATTGAAGGGCGCTGTGGCACTGTTCAGATGGGCTCATCCTCACAGCACTGGGACAATCATGGGTGGAGCAGTGCACTGAAATCGCGCTACGTGAGAGCAGTGTTCTGATGCATGTTTGGTGTTGCTACAGATCAGGCCATGGGAGCTGCGCAGTGCAACTGCCCATGATTGAAGGGCGCTGTGGCACTGTTCAGATGGGCTCATCCTCACTGCACTGGGACAAGCATGGGTGGAGCAGTACACTGAAATCGCGCTACGTGAGAGCGGTGTTCTGATGCATGTTTGGTGTTGCTACAGATCAGGCCATGGGAGCTGCGCAGTGCAACTGCCCATGATTGAAGGGCGCTGTGGCACTGTTCAGATGGGCCCATCCTCACTGTACTGGGACAATCATGGGTGGAGCAGTACACTGAAATCGCGCTACGTGAGAGCGGTGTTCTGATGCATGTTTGGTGTTGCTACAGATCAGGCCATGGTAGCTGCGCAGTGCAACTGCCCATGATTGAAGGGCGCTGTGGCAATGTTCAGATGGGCCCATCCTCACTGTACTGGGACAAGCATGGGTGGAGCAGTACACTGAAATCGCGCTACATGAGAGCGGTGTTCTGATGCATGTTTGGTGTTGCTACAGATTAGGCCATGGTAGCTGCGCAGTGCAACTGCCCATGATTGAAGAGCACTGTGGCACTGTTCAGATGGGCCCATCCTCATTGCACTGGGACAAGCATGGGTGGAGCAGCACACTGAAATCGCGCTACGTGAGAGCGGTGTTCTGATGCATGTTTGGTGTTGCTACAGATACGGCCATGGGAGATGCGCAGTGCAACTGCCCATGATTGAAGGCGCTGTGGCACTGTTCAGATGGGCCCATCCTCACTGCACTGGGACAAGCATGGGTGGATCAGTACACTGAAATCGCGCTACGTGAGAGCGGTGTTATTATGCATGTTTGGTATTGCTACAGATCAGGCCATGGGAGCTGCGCAGTGCAAATGCCCATGATTGAAGGGCGCTGTGGCACTGTTCAGATGGGCCCATCCTCACTGCACTGGGACAAGCATGGGTGGAGCAGTACACTGAAATCGCGCTACGTGAGAGCGGTGTTCTGATGCATGTTTGGTGTTGCTACAGATCAGGCCATGGGAGCTGCGCAGTGCAACTGCCCATGATTGAAGGGCGCTGTGGCACTGTTCAGATGGGCCCATCCTCACTGCACTGGGACAAGCATGGGTGGAGCAGTACACTGAAATCGCGCTACATGAGAGCGGTGTTCTGATGCATGTTTGGTGTTGCTACAGATTAGGCCATGGTAGCTGCGCAGTGCAACTGCCCATGATTGAAGGGCGCTGTGGCACTGTTCAGATGGGCCCATCCTCACTGCACTGGGACAAGCATGGGTGGAGCAGTACACTGAAATCGCGCTACGTGAGAGTGGTGTTCTGATGCATGTTTGGTGTTGCTACAGATCAGGCCATGGGAGCTGCGCAGTGCAACTGCCCATGATTGAAGGGCGCTGTGGCACTGTTCAGATGGGCTCATCCTCACTGCACTGGGACAAGCATGGGTGGAGCAGTACACTGAAATCGCGCTACGTGAGAGTGGTGTTCTGATGCATGTTTGGTGTTGCTACAGATCAGGCCATGGGATCAGCGCAGTGCAACTGCCCATGACTGAAGCGCGCTGTGGCACTGTTCAGATGGGCCCATCCTCACTGCACTGGGACAAGCATGGGTGGAGCAGTACACTGAAATCGCACTACGTGAGAGTGGTGTTCTGATGCATGTTTGGTGTTGCTACAGATCTTGTCAAGGGAGCTGCACAGTGCACCTGCCCATGATTGAAGGGCGCTGTGACAATGTTCAGATGGGACCATCCTCACTGCACTGGGACAAGCATGGGTGTAGCAGTACACTGAAATCGCGCTACATGAGAGCGGTGTTCTGATGCATGTTTGGTGTTGCTACAGATTAGGCCATGGTAGCTGCGCAGTGCAACTGCCCATGATTGAAGAGCACTGTGGCACTGTTCAGATGGGCCCATCCTCATTGCACTGGGATAAGCATGGGTGTAGCAGCACACTGAAATCGCGCTACGTGAGAGTGGTGTTCTGATGCATGTTTGGTGTTGCTACAGATCAGGCCATGGGATCAGCGCAGTGCAACTGCCCATGATTGAAGCGCGCTGTGGCACTGTTCAGATGGGCCCATCCTCACTGCACTGGGACAAGCATGGGTGGAGCAGTACACTGAAATCGCGCTACGTGAGAGCAGTGTTCTGATGCATGTTTGGTGTTGCTACAGATCAGGCCATGGTAGCTGCACAGTGCAACTGCCCATGATTGAAGGGCGCTGTGGCACTGTTCAGATGGGCCCATCCTCACTGCACTGGGACAAGCATGGGTGGAGCAGTACACTGAAATCGCGCTACGTGAGAGCAGTGTTCTGATGCATGTTTGGTGTTGCTACAGATCAGGCCATGGTAGCTGCGCAGTGCAACTGCCCATGATTGAAGGGCGCTGTGGCACTGTTCAGATGGGCCCATCCTCACTGCACTGGGACAAGCATGGGTGGAGCAGTACACTGAAATCGCGCTACGTGAGAGTGGTGTTCTGATGCATGTTTGGTGTTGCTACAGATCAGGCCATGGGAGCTGCGCAGTGCAACTGCCCATGATTGAAGGGCACTGTGGCACTGTTCAGATGGGCTCATCCTCACTGCACTGGGATAAGCAGATATGTAGGGGTGATGGGTGGAGCAGTACACTGAAATCGCACTACGTGAGAGCGGTGTTCTGATGCATGTTTGGTGTTGCTACAGATCAGGCCATGGGAGCTGCGCAGTGCAACTGCCCATGATTGAAGGGCGCTGTGGCACTGTTCAGATGGGCCCATCCTCACTGCACTGGGACAAGCATGGGTGGAACAGTACACTGAAATCGCGCTACGTGAGAGCGGTGTTCTGATGCATGTTTGGTGTTGCTACAGATTAGGCCATGGTAGCTGCGCAGTGCAACTGCCCATGATTGAAGGGCGCTGTGGCACTGTTCAGATGGGCCCATCCTCACTGCACTGAGACAAGCATGGGTGGAGCAGTACACTGAAATCGCACTACGTGAGAGTGGTGTTCTGATGCATGTTTGGTGTTGCTACAGATCAGGCCATGGGAGCTGCGCAGTGCAACTGCCCATGATTGAAGGGCTCAGCTGCAAAGACTGCTCTCACGTAGTGCATGTTGTGGGCGTCTCAGCTGCAAAGACTGCTCTCACGTAGTGCATGTTGTGGGCACAGCTGCTGCAAAGACTGCTCTCACGTAGTGCATGTTGTGGGCATCTCAGCTGCAAAGACTGCTCTCACGTAGTGCATGTTGTGGGCAACTCAGCTGCAAAGACTGCTCTCACGTAGTGCATGTTGTGGGCAGAGCTGCTGCAAAGACTGATATCACGTAGTGCATGTTGTGGGCAGCTCTGCTGCAAAGACTGCTCTCACGTAGTGTATGTGGTGGGCATCTGCTGCAAAGACTGCTCTCACGTAGTGCATGTTGTGGGCACAGCTGCTGCAAAGACTGCTCTCACGTAGTGCAGCTTGTGGGCAGAGCTGCTGCAAAGACTGCTCTCACGTAGTGCATGTTGTGGGCACAGCTGCTGCAAAGACAGCTCTCACGTAGTGCATGTTGTGGGCATCTCAGCTGCAAAGACTGCTCTCACGTAGTGCATGTTGTGGGCACAGCTGCTGCAAAGACTGCTCTCACGTAGTGCATGTTGTGGGCATCTCAGCTGCAAAGACTGCTCTCACGTAGTGCATGTTGTGTGCACAGCTGCTGCAAAGACTGCTCTCACGTAGTGCATGTTGTGGGCACAGCTGCTGCAAAGACTGCTCTCACGTAGTGTATGTTGTGGGCATCTCAGCTGCAAAGACTGCTCTCACGTAGTGCATGTTGTGGGCATCTCAGCTGCAAAGACTGCTCTCACGTAGTGCATGTTGTGGGCACAGCTGCTGCAAAGACTGCTCTCACGTAGTGCATGTTGTGGGCACAGCTGCTGCAAAGACTGCTCTCACGTAGTGCATGTTGTGGGCACAGCTGCTGCAAAGACTGCTCTCACGTAGTGCATGTTGTGGGCATCTCAGCTGCAAAGACTGCTCTCACGTAGTGCATGTTGTGGGCACAGCTGCTGCAAAGACTGCTCTCACGTAGTGCATGTTGTGGGCATCTCAGCTGCAAAGACTGCTCTCACGTAGTGCATGTTGTGGGCACAGCTGCTGCAAAGACTGCTCTCAAGTAGTGCATGTTTTTGGCACATCTGCTGCAAATACTGCTCTCACGTAGTGCATGTTGTGTGCACAGCTGCTGCAAAGACTGCTCTCACGTAGTGCATGTTGTGGGCACAGCTGCTGCAAAGACTGCTCTCACTTAGTGCCTGTTGTGGGCACAGCTGCTGCAAAGACTGCTCTCACGTAGTGCATGTTGTGGGCATCTCAGCTGCAAAGACTGCTCTCACGTAGTGCATGTTGTGGGCACAGCTGCTGCAAAGACTGCTCTCACGTAGTGCATGTTGTGGGCACAGCTGCTGCAAAGACTGCTCTCACGTAGTGCATGTTGTGGGCATCTCAGCTGCAAAGACTGCTCTCACGTAGTGCATGTTGTGGGCACAGCTGCTGCAAAGACTGCTCTCACGTAGTGCATGTTGTGGGCATCTCAGCTGCAAAGACTGCTCTCACGTAGTGCATGTTGTGGGCACAGCTGCTGCAAAGACTGCTCTCACGTAGTGCATGTTGTGGGCACAGCTGCTGCAAAGACTGCTCTCACGTAGTGCATGTTGTGGGCATCTCAGCTGCAAAGACTGCTTTCACGCAGTGCATGTTGTTGGCAGAGCTGCTGCAACGACTGATCTCACGTAGTGCATGTTGTGGGCAAATACTGCTCTCGCGTAGCGTAGTGCATGTTGTGGGCAGATCAGCTGCAAAGACTGCTCTCACGTAGTGTATGTTGTGGGCAGAGCTGCTGCAAAAACTGCTCTCATGTAGTGCATGTTGTGGGCATCTCAGCTGCAAAGACTGCTCTCACGTAGTGCATGTTGTGGGCAGATCTGCTGGAAAGACTGCTCTCACGTAGTAAATGTTTTGGGCAGAGCTGCTGCAATGACTGCTCTCACGTAGTGCATGTTGTGTACAGAGCTGCTCCAAAGACTGTTCTCACGTTGTGCATGTTGTGGGCGCATCAGATGCAAAGACTGCTCTCACCTAGTGCATGTTGTGGGCACAGCTTCTGCAAAGACTGCTCTCACGTAGTGCATGTTGAGGGCCTCTCAGCTGCAAAGACTGCTCTCACGTAGTGCATGTTGTGGGCACAGCTGCTGCAAAGACTGCTCTCACGTAGTGCATGTTGTGGGCATCTGCTGCAAGCTGCCCCTCAGCTGCAAAGAATGCTCTCACGTAGTGCATGTTGTGGGCAAAGCTTCTGCAAAGACGGAGCTCACGTAGTGCATGTTGTGGGCAAATCAGCTGCAAAGACTGCTCTCACGTTGTGCATTTTGTGGGCATACCTGGATGCAAAGACTGCTCTCACGTAGTGCATGTTGTGGGCATACCTGGATGCAAAGACTGCTCTCACGTAGTGCATGTTGTGGGCATACCTGGATGCAAAGACTGCTCTCACGTAGTGCATGTTGTGGGCATCTCAGCTGCCTCTCCCTGTTTTGGGCAGAGCTGATGCAAAGACTGATCTCACGTAGTGCATGTTGTGGGCATCTCAGATGCAAAGACTGCCCTCACGTAGTGCAGGTTGTGGGCAGAGCTGCTGCAAAGACTGCTCTCACGTAGTGCATGTTGTGGGCAGATCTGCTGCAAAGACTGCTCTCACGTAGTACATGTTGCGGGCACATCTGCTGCAAAGACTGCTCTCACGTAGTGCATGTTGTGGGCATCTCAGCTGCAAAGACTGCTCTCACGTAGTGCATGTTGTGGGCACAGCTGCTGCAAAGACTGCTCTCACGTAGTGTATGTTGTGGGCATCTCAGCTGCAAAGACTGCTCTCACGTAGTGCATGTTGTGGGCACAGCTGCTGCAAAGACTGCTCTCACGTAGTGTATGTTGTGGGCATCTCAGCTGCAAAGACTGCTCTCACGTAGTGCATGTTGCCCCCCTGGGCACATCTCAGCCGCTGCAAAACTGCTCACGTAGTACATGTTGTGGGCAGAGCTGCTGCAAAGACTGCTCTCACGTAGTGCATGTTGTGGGCATCTCAGCTGCAAAGACTGCTCTCACGTAGTGCATGTTGTGGGCACAGCTGATGCAAAGACTGCTCTCACGTAGTGCATGTTGTGGGCACATATGCTGCAAAAACTGCTCTCACGTAGTACATGTTGTGGGTACTTCTGCTGCAAATACTGCTCTCACTTAGTGCATGTTGTGTGCATCTCAGCTGCAAAGACTGCTCTCACGTAGTGCATGTTGTGGGCACAGCTGCTGCAAAGACTGCTCTCACGTAGTGTATGTTGTGGGCATCTCAGCTGCAAAGACTGCTCTCACGTAGTGCATGTTGTGGGCACAGCTGCTGCAAAGACTGCTCTCACGTAGTGCATGTTGTGGGCATCTCAGCTGCAAAGACTGCTCTCACGTAGTGCATGTTGTGGGCATCTCAGCTGCAAAGACTGCTCTCACGTAGTGCATGTTGTGGGCACAGCTGCTGCAAAGACTGCTCTCACGTAGTGCATGTTGTGGGCATCTCAGCTGCAAAGACTGCTCTCACGTAGTGCATGTTGTGGGCATCTCAGCTGCAAAGACTGCTCTCACGTAGTGCATGTTGTGGGCATCTCAGCTGCAAAGACTGCTCTCACGTAGTGCATGTTGTGGGCATCTCAGCTGCATAGACTGCTCTCACGTAGTGCATGTTGTGGGTATCTCAGCTGCATAGACTGCTCTCACGTAGTGCATGTTGTAGGGCTGTGGCACATCTGCTGCAAAGACTGCTCTCACAGAACATTTTTTCCAATGAAATAGCAACATTTATATTCTCTTTTAATCAAAAATTTTCTTCAATAAAAACAAAAAACTTCAACTCCTCTCTCTTCTATCCTCTCTCCATTTAATAATTTTTTTTTTTTTTTTTTTTTATTTTTTTTTTTTTTTTTTTTTTTTTTTTTATAGGGACACAAAACATTGAATATTAATTAATGAAACTCACAGAAAAATCAATGATTAGAGTTTAAATATTCTAAGTTGAGGTCGAATCAGAGGGGGAAAAGTCTGAGCATGCTTAGTCGTGGTAGTGAGGCACATGACCATTTTTGAATATGTGACTTTATAAATGATTTTAGCTTCAAAGGGCATAATAGCCCATAAGTTGCAGCAGTATTTGCTTCTTCGTCCTCTATAATTAGATTATTCCAAAGAACAACAATATTCCAAAGGTGTTGTTTGTAGTACATTGCTTTTAGGTGTTCAGGCTGTCCTATTAGATAGTGAATATTTGTATCATAAAAAATGCTTGAGATAACAGCTTTACGGCGGTTTCCAATTGGTCTGTTGGCCTTTAAGGAGTTGTAGACTTTGGATGTTGAACGTCCACCAAAAACACCTTGCGCTATCATTAGAAGGCCTGCATTGAGGAACCACTTCCCAACATTATCCCATTGGAGCAGATGAAATCGTTCAGCACGGGTGGAGTCAGTGTTCCAGACATTGAGGCTTATCCTACTGGCTAAAGAAAGTATGGAGTCCACTTTATGCCAAGAATTAACTGTGCAAGGAGAAACACTGTCAGCACACCAAAGGCTTAAGGGTAACAAGTATATGGCACAGAGCGCAATAGGTGACCGCGAAGCTCAGGCCTGGGATGTCTGACATATGAAATGAGTGCCTTGACTAGCAATTGCGGTGAGGGGAATGCGAAGCACTTTTGATTAGGTAGCACATAGAAACAGCTTTGTTGCAGACAAAGGTTACGTCAGCAGAGAAGGACAAGTTTGGAGAAATGAGAACTCCTAGATCGCGCATCACTCCATTTTCTGCTAGAGGAATTAGATTTCCACACAGAAGGTATGGGCATTTGAGTCCGCCTCCTATTGGTAGCACAGTACATTTTGAAGGAGGCACCGCGAGTTGCAAATCATTTGCCCAGCATTCTAGTGCACTTAAAGCATTTTGAAGTTTTATAGGACAGTCTGAGCACATCTTTACATCATCCACCCATAGCCAAACATGCACTCCTTCTCTAGTCAACTTCTCAACCAGAGAATTGCAGTAAAGAAGAAACAGCAGTGAAGCAGCCATGTATGATAGACGAACTGATAGGCTGGGGAGATGAGACTGCTCCATCTAAGCGTACACATTGTTTTCGGTCTGATAGCAAATCTTTGAACCAGTGTGCCAGAGATCCGCTAATGCCAAAGCCGGGGAGGCATTGTAAGAGTTTCTCATGTGAAACCTTGTCGAAACATTTGGAGAAATCTATGTACACTGCATCAGCTCCCTGCTCTCAACAGTGGCTGCTATTCGCTCAGACAATTCAATAACTGACCTACTGTACATCTATGTTTCTGAAACCAAATTGACGCCAATATAAAATATTGTTGGACTCAAGATATTTTGACAGTTGGGTAGACACAATCTTTTCAAATAGAAGATGTCAGAGCAATTGGTCTATAGTTGGTCATTCTGGCTGGATTTCCTTTTTGCTTGAAAATGGGCACAACAAAACTTAGCTTCCATTGGTCGGGCAATTCAGAACAGGCAAAACAGAGGTCGAAAAGCATGGAGAGCAAAAGTGAGATAACAGAAGTTAGTTGTTTCAGCAGTTACATTGGATTAAATGAATGCATGCACAATTCGAATAATGCTACTTTTCTTTGTCATCCTCCATTCGTGCTATTTGTCTTTAACCTTTATCCTTCATTCAACTGTTTTTCAATGAATAACAATATTTTAACTTAGGGCGACAACTTTAGCCATCCTGTACAATGTTCCGCTGGATATTAAAAAAATATACATACATTTGGGAAATGGTTCATTTTGTGAGGATAAGTGGGGGCATACCATCAGCACACGGGGAGCGCTTAGGTGCGATACTGAGGCAAGTGCCGGATGCGACCCTGATGTCCATCCTTGGTGCTTTGCTGCCCTAGCTGCAATGTGAACGCAGGGAATGATGGGCGATATAAGTCGGGGCGATACATTTTCAAAATGGGCCTCAATCTTCAGTTTTTGGTCTTATGTTAGCCCCATGCGAATTAATAGGCTAGGGCTACCTCAAAGGCGTCTACATGTAGCCAGCAACTTGAAGCCTAACATTTTGGGCTACATGTAGACTGAAGACCATAGACCGAAGCCCAAAACGAATTAATCGGCTGCAGAACCCTTATCCTGCTGGGAGAGGAGTCAAACAAGGCTAGCTCAAAGGCTGCTCTCCTTTCACTGCGCACTTGCAAATCCTGGCCAAATCCTGGCCTTCTTATTGCTAAAATCATAAAAGGGCTGTTTTTTATTATTATTTAGCTGTTCAATATATATTAATAGAACATATTAATAGAACAGTTGTTGATAATTATTTCATTGTCTGCGTTAATGTGTATGATAAAAGCTCTTTCAAATTGAGCAGTTCAGGTAATACTAATTCAACTCGAGCTCTTAAGTATGGCTTTTCTTGTGTCACTTCTGACGCATCATGTAAACATGACAATTGTTCAACTGGTCCAACAGGCCATATTTGGTGGTTGCAGGAAGTCATATTGCTGCCATCTGCATTAGGCCAAAGATAATCTAGACTCTTTGATTTGGCATCATATTTGAATTTTGATCTGATGACACTGGAATGTGTCGCAAATTTGGCATCATCAAGAACATAATGTGGGTCTGGAACAGCAGAGCCATATTCCCATACATTGTCTATTTTAAGTAAGTTATGATGCGGATTAACTTGACTCTTATTCATAACTGATTCTACATTATCATTGTTAAGGTGGTTGATTGCAACACCAGTATTTTTACTTCAAACTACATGACTATTTTTCAACTACATTGGCTGAAGTTGGAAATGGAATGGGCTGGAGTTGGTTGGGTAGGGCAAGGAAATCACAGGCTTGTTAAATGAAACAAGTTCTCTGGCTCAATGACATGACATCATGATCCTCCTCATGGTCAATCTTGCTATGTCATTGGGTTAATAAAGGGCTGAGTTAAGAACTAATTGTGCTAATCAATAACTTATAGTTTTTTATTTGGTGAAATAAGTTGTTGACATCGTTTGTTTAATTTTCTCTTTAGATGCTATGTCCGTGGCCTAGAATTTTGTCATGTGTAGGTCAAGAAGAAATGTTTTTCTGAATCAACTTCCAGAGCCATTACAACTAAGTAAGACCGCTGGAAGCATTTTGCAGCCCTACTCCACAAAACTTCACATACCCTTGCTTTTGGAGGTACAATGAGGTTGATTGCCAAAAGATAGCCCGTTTTCAAAATGGGCTTCAGTCTTCAATTTTTGTTCTTCAGTTAGCCCCATGCGAATTAATGGGATAGGGCTACCTCAAAGCCGTCTACATGTAGCCGGCTACTTGAAGCCCAAAATTTTGGGCTACATGTAGACTGAAGACCATAGACCGGAGCCCCAAACGAATTAATCGGCTGCAGAACTGTCTGAGCGCCATTCAGATTGTCTTGATGAGCAGACTTATCTTACTGGGCGAGGAAGATGTAGTATTGGCTGGGTCGGGCTGTAGATGCCCGTGCCAAGTGGCCGGTTAGCTGAGTTCATTACTGCCCGACAAGTGAGCAAATCAAATGAACGTCATGTTCCTCCAAAAATCTGAAATTTTTCTTTGTTTTCCAAGCCCTCTCAGGTTTAAGGCAAATTTACTACTGCAAAGAAGCAGCAAGGTTGATATTTTACCAGAAAAGGTAGATGGTAAAATGTGTTTATTCAGAAATCAAAAATTGTCAATGAATTGTTGATCATTGAATTGATTCACAATTGATCGTACAAATTGATGGTCTAGTTCTTGATCATGTTCTTTTGGGTGCTCCTCGTCTGCCCGCTTATTGCACGTGTCATCAGCAGCCTCCAGCAGCCAGCACAATGGCTCCTGCTGCCAGCAGACGACCTCTGCACGTATCTCCTTCATCATCAACTCCAAGTTCTTCTACACAGACGCCCAGGACTTCTTGTGGGAGTACAGCAACAACGCCACCCAAAACAAAACCTTGCAAAAACCAGTGTGTGTTGCAATAAACTGTTGACAGACAGTGATTGTCTGGAACAGAGATACAGAGGCAGAGCTTATATGTAAATGATTTTGTTGCATGCACTAGTTGTGACATTGATTTTCTAGAAAGCTCAGGCATTACAAAAATTAGTAATCAATTAAGTGATGTCTTTTTGTACTCCCTAGTACCAATATGGACTACCGTGGGGTGGGTGATATATTCGCGAATGATTTCAACCAGTTATAAGTCAAGATTTGCTCAATATTTTTCCACAAAAATTTATCGGCAGGTGCTCCTAGATGTCCACTATATTGTGTTAAGGTTTAGTGCGAAACGAATTCAAACTCGTGATTTTATTTTATTTTTGTAACATGAGTCAAGGTTTTGGAGAACATTGCATAACAACATAGATTTTGGCTAAACCTTAGGATAAATATTGATTTATAAGAATCAATCTGCATTTATCAGTGGTCATGGAAACAGCTAAGCATTAAATGAATGCCTTTTGATGATAAAAATTTTTCTCATCAAAATAAATGTAAGACATAAATGTAAGACGAGGTATGCTAATGAGTGATGATGGCTATGATCAATGGTACCCTATTACCTCAGTCTACCGCAAACCATGCAACACCAACTATGTCATGCCGTTTGACTCGTGTGCACCAATGTCATATAAACTATCTTCACTACGAAGCGAGACCCACAGAGCCAAAAAGTACAGCAGCAACGCCCACTTACTGGACACTGAAATAAGGTACCTCATCAAGAAATACAAATCATATGGCTACCCGATGTCCATAATAAATAAAACAACAAACAAGGTCTTGCACAAGGAGGAATCAGCAATCCAATTAGGTAATGATGAAAGACAATGCATCAATGTCAAAACACCATACTTCAATGAGAAAACCCTTATGACACAAAAAAACACGGTACACCCAGGCTACATTAGGATAATCCCAACAACAGGACCAAAACTATGGCACCTACTTGGCAGCAGACCAAAATGCAAGTATGACAACAGGCTGCAGACTAACGTAGTATACCAAATTAAATGCAAATGTGACAAGATGTACATAGGGGAAACCAAAAGACACCTGGAATCCAGAATCAAAGAACACAAAAGCAATTGGTGCAAGAATAGCCAGCATAACGTTTTCAAAGATCACCAAGGGAGTAATCATGGACCGGAATTTGACTCTGCTAAGGTAATACATAGGTGCAACCAACAACATGAACGCAAAGCGGCTGAGGCTTTATGCATCAAAATGAATGAAACACGGGTAATTGTTGACCTAACCAATGTACAACGACAGCATGACATTCCAAATGGCGTTCTACCTCTTTTACAACCAGGACCTAATACAGCACACTAAAATTTTGTATCATATATAGTATTTACAATGCCTTTCTTTGCTTAATTTTTTAATAGTTATTATTATGTTCGTTCTGACAAATGTCAGAAATCTATTTTACTGATGAAGGAGATATATACTTGAAACGTTTAGAAATTTGTGACTATATCACTTTGTGCTTTACATTTAGGAAAGAGTATAATATTATTACACAGCACTGGTAAAAAAAACTAACATTTTGCTGCAAAATAATTGCCCTGCTCAATGAACTGACCATATATTGACTCATGTTACAAAAATTAAAATAAAATCATAAGTTTAAATTCATTACACAGAAAAATTTAACACAATTTCGAGGACATCTAGGAGGACCTGCTGATATTTTTTTGTGAAAAAATATTGAGTAGATCTCAAGTTATAACTGTTTAAATTCATTCGCGAATAAATCACCAACCCCACGGTACATGCGCCAAATCCTTCATTCATAGGCAGGCACCAGTGGCAAAATGTTGGCTAAAACGTTATCTCAATACAGTAATGCGACAGCTACAAGGAGGGAAGAAGAGGAGCGGACTTCACTGCCCAGTTTGAGTGAGCCTTAATTAATCAGAGCAGGAAGCTAGGGAAACAGTAGCCTAATGATCACATTGTCACTAGGAATCAGGCTGCTACAAAGCGGAGCTCAGGACAGCAGACTTTGCCCTTCCTGCCCGCTGCTACAAAGCGGAGCTCAGCTACCCGACCTGCCTCCACAGCTAGGCCATCTGCGCCATCGCCGAACGCGCCGGCAACGGCCTCGCACTTCTGGTCAAGTTCGGCCAACATTCATCGGTCACCTCAACCTCCCTCTTCTCTCCTGCCCTGCGCACGGCCGAGAAGAGCGGCCAAAGGCCCAATCACCTCTTGCAACGTCCGCCCCTTCATTCCAGCCCTGCACATAACCTGGAAGATGGGCAAGTATACACTGTCTGCCTCTCGACCACCACAACAAGAACATCGCACAGCTCATCACTGGACGCTGCAAACCTGCACTGCTTTTCTGATCCCTTTCCTGTCAAAGGCAGCGGATCTGAAAAGTAAGCAGCAATCATTACATTACCAGGCTATATGGCGCTAACAACAAAGTGATTCTTGGCCTTGACGGGGTCATGGACGTCGTACCACTTGTTGACTTTGCCTAGGTGCTTGTTGACAGCATGGATTTGTTCCTTCTGAGCAAGGTGGCTGTGTGGGGAGTCGTAGCTTTTCGGCTTTGATAGTCTGGTCCGTATGTGGCCTCGATTTCTTGTCGTTGGGGTCAGTAGGGGACTGGCTTTCCTTCAGCCAATTCAGCCATTCTTCCTTCAGTTCAGCCTTCTCCTGGATTCTCCTTCGGAAGCAAGATCCAGCTCAGACTGGCGTCTTGTTCTTCTGGTGGGTGGAATCATCGTCTCGCTGGCGTGAATGGGTGCCCGTATGGCACTTCCTTGTGATCGGGAAGGATGGTCTTGAGGTGGACGTTGGGGGCGTCATTCTCTCCCTTGTGTTTATTGTTCTTGGGGTACTCGAGGGTCTTCTTGACATCCCAGTGTATCCGGATGGCCATGTCTTCTCATGTGGAGAGCGTGCAGACACTTCCTTTCGGGCTTGTTGAAGTTGAATTTTCCTTCCTGACAGAGGTATGGAGGGTGGGGATGTGCACTATGTTGCCCATGATGTCTGCGGGGTAGTTGAAGGGGCAGAAGGTGAGCATGGGTGTGTCATCCCAGACAATGGTGCTGGTGTGCGTGATGCATCTCTCCTTTCCGATGTCACATCCCAAGAGGTCGACACGGATGTCAAGCGGGTGATCTTGACCTTCAAGTCAGTAGAGTAGAAGTTGCTTCCATGGGGTTTGAGGCGGACGCCTCTGAACTCCATGTGCTTCCAGGCCATGAGGCAATTCATATATATCGATTTGAAATATGTGTTTATTTTTGAAATAGGTGGAGAAACCACATACTTTCCTTTTTGAGTGATGATTTTTCATGCTTTTAAGAAGCAGCTTTTAGAACCCAATTTTTCGATTGGTTTTTAAAAATACATAACATTTTAAGATATTTCACCAAGTGGAACATGATATTGATTAGCATATGGCTCGCAGTGAGCTTGAACATTTTTGCTGGTCAGCCTTTTATGACTTTTATGCATGAACCATATGATGATGGCGATGATGGGGCGGACAATGGAGCCTCCAAGTCCGTTGATTCCCTTCCAGGACTGTTTGTCCAGTCCCTGAGCTCCTTTGGAGAGTTTGCCAACCACGTTGTCTATGAGGCATACATAGGCGTTGATGCCTTGGACCATGGCGTTGGGGTCAAGGACAAAGGCTGCTGGTGTAGTTGACCAGCCAATCACCCCGTCGGCTAACGATGGGTAGGTTTGCAGCATAGCTGGCGATTGCGGCAAAGGGGACCTTGATGCGAGAGTTGGAGAGGATGGGCACGTTGTAGGAGATGTTTGGCGTGAGGGGCATGAAGAAGGGGCTGTGGAGGATGGAGGTGAAGGACCTGTATGTGGGGTTCTGGAAGAACGCGATACTCTTGGCTGTGGCGCTTGGGTCCGTGAAGATGTAGGGCTGGACTAGATGGCAGTCCACCTTGGGGTTGTTGTAGGTAAGGTCTCTTCCCGGTCTCTTGGGGAGGAATATGGGCTTATGACCAGAATCCCCCCAAGGCTCTCTACCCCCCCCCCCCCCAAGGTTTTACCCCCCCCCCCCCCTGTGACGTATCCCCCCCATGTAAGTATCCCCCCAAAATCAGTAATCAATGTACGTATGATCATGCTCTCAAGGCGATTTTTGGTGTTTTTGCACTTGGGGGGGGGATTCTGGTCATTCATTTCGGTGACTACTATCCCCCTCCCCAAATGCCAACATCCCTTGATTGATGACCAGTATCCCGTAGGGCCCTGCGAGGATTTCCGAGCAGGGGGGAGGTAGAGGGGAGTGGGAAATCAGTTTTTCTGCTCTTTAAGATAGGCATATTTCTGAAAACCTACAGCATAAGGGGAGCTGTCCACTGGGTCATTTTGAAACATCACAGGATTGAGTAGGTCTCAAAATTCAGTCAATTTCAAGGAGTCATATTTCTTGTTCTAAAACAGATATTCAAATTCTGTAAAAGAGCGATTGTAAAGCTAGGGTATTTTAAAATACCACAGAAGATTGGGTATCTAGGATAAAATATTTAACATTTTTCAGCAATTCCTGCAGAGCGCGTTTTACCAATTTTTCTGTTATTTGAAAAATGACCAATTTGACCTAATTAAGAGTTAAGGGTAATAATGAATGCTGGTATCTGTTACTTGGCAAGGGCGATGTCAAGGCATATAATGTGGCTGGGCGATGTATTACCTGGGCGATGTCTTGACCATGGGTGTCATACCACTTGTTGACTTTGCTCAGGTGCTCGTGGACAGCTTGGATGTGTTCCTTCTGAGCAAGGTGGCTTAGTGTGGCGACTCATAGCTTTTCGGCTTTGTTGGCCTGGTCCGCCTGTGGCCTCGATTTCTTGATTTTGGGGTCAGTAGGGGACTGGCTTTCCTTCAGCCATTTCAGCCATTCTTTCTTCAGTTCAGCCTTTTCCTGGATTCTCCTTCGGAAGCAAGGTCAAGCCCAGACTGGCGTCTTGTTCTTCTGGTGGGTGGAGTGATCTCGCCTCGCTGGCTTGAATGGTTGTTCTTGGGGTATTCGAGGATCTTCTTGACATCCCATTGTATCCGGATGGCCATGCCTCCTCAGGTGGGGAGCGTGCAGACACTTCCTTTCGGGCTTGTTGAAGTTGAATTTTCCTTCCTGACAGATGTCTGGAGGGCGGGGATACTCACTATGATGCCCATGATGTCTGCGGGAGGGACAGAACGGAAGAGGGGAAGGTGGCGATGGCCTGGCGCCGGCCTGGATCAGAATTTTCCTGTCCAATTTCGTCAGAGTTTTTAATTTTATATTTTGGGCACCAATTTTTAAACTCATGTTGTATCCCAGCAAATTGCATTTGTAAATATGTTTTGTAGAAATTATTGAAGTAGGTTCAAATTTTAAGCTCTCATTGGAAACAAAACTTCCCATACCCACTCAGATTTATTTACCAGCTAAACAAAATGAGCGTTTCCTGTACACAATTGTTTGCTGTAATTCTTTTGTATTTTTAATCGGGTCAATTTATTCTAGCAGGAAGAAAACATGTTTTTCTTTGACAATGGTTCCAGTTATATTAGATGGAGTTTTTTATTGCATGTTGCTTGCATGACAAAAGTTGAGCAACATGTTGTATGTTGCTCAACTTTTGTCCTCGTATATATATATATATGTATGTATGTATTTCTGGAAATGCTGGGAACGGGCGAATTCTCAACGGATTGGGACAAACTTTTTTTTTCCTGAAAGGTAATGAGATTTTAGGAAGATCTGGAGGGGTGGAACCGGTTTCCAAGCATTTGAAACATTACTTTTTTGGGTAGAAAGGTTGAAAAATGGGGTATGCTGTAAAATGCTCAATTCTCAACGGATTTTGACAAACTTTTTTTTTCCTGAAAGGTAATAATATTTTAGGAAGATATGGAGGGGTGGAACCGGTTTCCGAGCTTTTGAAACATTACTTTTTTGGGTAGAAAGTTTGAAAATTTGGGTATGCTGTAAAAGGCTCAATTCTCAACGGATTGGGACAAACTTTTTTTTTCCTGAAAGGTAATAAAATTTTAGGAAGATCTGGAGGGGTGAAACCGGTTTCCGAGCATTTGAAACATTACTTTTTTGGGTAGAAAGTTTGAAAATTTGGGTATGCTGTAAAAGGCTCAATTCTCAACGGATTTGGACAAACTTTTTTTTTCCTGAAAGGTAATGAGATTTTAGGAAGATATGGAGGGGTGGAACTGGTTTCCGAGCATTTGAAACATTACTTTTTTGGGTAGAAAGGTCGAAAATTTGGTTATGCTGTAAAAGGCTCAATTCTCAACGGATATTGACAAACTTTTTTTTCCTGAAAGGTAATGAGATTTTAGGAAGATCGGGAGGGGTGGAACCGGTTTCCGAGCATTTGAAACATTACTTTTTTGGGTAGAAAGGTTGAAAATTTGGGTATGCTGTAAAAGGCTCAATTCTCAACGGATTGGGACAAACTTTTTTTTTCCTGAAAGGTAATAAAATTTTAGGGAGATCTGGAGAGGTGAAACCGGTTTCCGAGCATTTGAAACATTACTTTTTTGGGTAGAAAGTTTGAAAATTTGGGTATGCTGTAAAAGGCTCAATTCTCAACGGATTTGGACAAACTTTTTTTTCCTGAAAGGTAATGAGATTTTAGGAAGATATGGAGGGGTGGAACTGGTTTCCGAGCATTTGAAACATTACTTTTTTGGGTAGAAAGGTCGAAAATTTGGTTATGCTGTAAAAGGCTCAATTCTCAACGGATATTGACAAACTTTTTTTTCCTGAAAGGAAATAAAATTTGAGGAAGATCTGGAGAGGTTTGACAAGTCCCGGAGCATTTGAAACATAACTTTTTTAGGTAGAAAGGTTGAAAAATGGGGTATGTTGAGAGCTCCGCGGTCACCTATTGCGCTCTGCGCCATATACTTGTCTCAGCTTCTGGACTATTGTGATGGCCTTGGGTTAAGGCAAATGCAAGCACTTTCAAAATCACAGGTACCGTGGGGGGCGGTTTTCGCGATTTTTTCAACTAGCTATATCTCCACAACCACCAAATATTTTTGACCGCGGAGCGGCCCGAAGGGCCTCTCCGCGGTCTATAGAGGTTACTAAACTTTTGTCCTCATATATATGTATGTATGTATGTATTTCTGGAAATGCTGGGAACGGGCGAATTCTCAACGGATTTGGACAAACTTTTTTTTTCCTGAAAGGTAATGAGATTTTAGGAAGATCTGGGGGGTGGAACCGGTATCCAAGCATTTGAAACATTACGTATATGGGTAGAACGTTTGAAAAATGGGGTATGTTGAGAAATGGGGAATTCTCAACGGATTTGGACAAACTTTTTTTTTGCTGAAAGGTAATAACATTTTAGGAATATATGGAGTGGTGGAACTGGTCCCGGAGCATATGAAACATATCTTATTTGGGTAGAAATTTTGAAAAATGGGGTATGTTGAGAAATGGGGAATTCTCAACGGATTTGGACAAACTTTTTTTTTGCTGAAAGGTAATAAAATTTTAAGAATATCTGGAGGGGTGACACTGGTCCCGAAGCATTTAAAACATTACTTTTCTGGGTAGAAAGTTGGAAAATTGCAATATGCGGTTTTTGCACTGTAGTACCTGAAGTCTTGAGAATTGCACAGAAGAGTTGATTTTTTTGTTCACCAGTCTTATATGTCGATTCTAAATCTGTGCTTACTTTTGAAATTGGTTGATAAACCACAGACTTGATTTTTGATTTACAAAGTATCATATAAAGGATGTGCTCCGCGGTCACCTATTGCGCTTTGCGCCATATACTTGTTTGATGAAATTTTACCAGAAGTTGCATCTAATTACTAGATACATTGTCAAATGCTCTAAAATTCAGTGTCAAATGGTTTGAAACTGGCGGTTTTATTGCAATTTGTATAACATGAGTAAATGTTTTGGGCACAATTTTGTGTATTGGTTGGTTTTGGCTCGAAATGCGTAAATTTTTCAGTTTAAATCAATGTTAATGCATTTTCTTGGGGGAGAAAGTTAAAGATAGGGTTTTTGGCTATTTACTTGCTGCTTTTTGATTACAAAATCATCAAACACTAAAATGTATATGCTCTGGCATCCATTTTTGTCTCAAATGATAGCCCTGCTCAAATGATACATTAAACATGTACTCATCTTAGCAAAATTGCAATGATCACCAAGAGTTTTTATCCATTTGGCAAACAAATTTAACACAAAATAGCTGATCTATCAGGAGGCAGCAACAAGTGCCATCCCAGAAAACTGGGCTTCCAGTCGATGGTCGATTGTTGCATTTGAAGGTGGATCTCCTTCAACCGCCCCCACGGAATTCAAATGTGGGGACGAGGATTCAAACGCCTTATTGTTTTTGTGCAATTTTGCTTGAGGATTTCTTTGGGATGAATGGCATTGCATTAGGGTTGAGGTTTCGAATGCACCTAGCATTTGTTCTTTTTTTGGATCGACAGGTCTTTTTTATTTTATGAAGATTTCCGAAAAGGGGATTTAACAAGAACCAAAATAACAGTTAAAACATGATTTGAATAAAACGGTAAAACATTGAGTTGGACACAAACATAGGAATAGGAAAACAAGAAAAAGGACCGTGATGCATGTTTACCATGATCGAACATTTTCAGTTGCTGACAAATTGAGATGATTTGAGTTGTTTGAGAAGTAATCATCTACAATGAATAATAAATACCAAGATTGCTTAGAAAACAAGTATATGGCGCAAAGCGCAATAGGTGACCGCGGAGCACACCACCTTCCAGCTTACAATATGAATGCATGAAATTTCGCCACTCCAAAGGGCAAGTCTATGGTTTCTCACCCATTTTTAAAAGTAAGCACAGATTTGGAATCGCTATATATGACTTGTGAACAAAAAAACTCAAGTCTTCTGTTCAATTTTGAGCCGTTCAGCTGTTACTGATTATTGATGCCATTGCCATGCATGAAAGTTTGTCACTCAAGAGGGTAAGTCTGTGGTTTCTCAACCATTTTCGAAAGTAAGCACAGATTTGGAATCGCTATATATGACTTGTGAACAAAAAAACTCAAGTCCTCTGTGCAATTCTGAGCCGTTCAGCTGTTACTGATTATCGATGCCATTGCCGTGCGTGAAAGTTTGTCACTCAAGAGGGTAAGTCTGTGGTTTCTCAACCATTTTCAAAAGTAAGCACAGATTTGGAATTGCTATATATGACTTGTGAACAAAAAAACTCAAGTCTTCTGTGCAATTCTCAAGATTACAGGAGATACAGCGCAAAAACTGTATATTGCAATTTTCAAGCCTTTCTACCCAAATAAGTAATGTTTCAATTGCTCGGAAACCGGTTCCACCCCTCCAGATCTTCCTAAAATTGCATTACCTTTCAGGAAAAAAAAGTTTGTCCCAATCCGTTGAGAATTCGGTGAGGACCAGCATTTCCAGAAATACATATATATATATATATATATATATATATGAGGACAAAAGTTGAGTAACCTCTATAGACCGCGAAGCGGCCCTTCGGGCCGCTCCGCGGTCAAAAACCTTAATTTGAGCTCCACCACAACCAGACCACATAAAATTAGCCATAAACACAACAGTTTCATTCTTTACATTAACTTTAATTTTGATTAACAATTTTGTGTAGACCAAAAGCATTTGAAGTAAATATTTCAATACATTTGCCGTTGGTCAGAAATCTAATTATCAGCAACAATGAACTTTCAAAATAGCAGCATTGAAGAAGAAGTAAGAAGGCGTTTGAAGCAAATAACCAGTCAAACACAGAAAGAAATTGAGCCTTCAGTGTGGGATAAACTGCCCATGGATGAAATTACTTTAGCCTCAGCAGGAACCAAACAATCTCAAAGAAATGAAATCAAAACAAACATACCAGAAAACTTTCCAAACTAAAAGCTGGGTCTTCCAGGGCATTACTCAGAAATAGGTCCTAATGGAACATTTCATCCCGTAAAACGGCTGACGCTCCTTGGTTTACATATCGCATCTCAGCAAGCTAATTTCAGTCTTTTCCCATGTTTTTTATGATAACCATGTGTAAGATACTGCATTTCGTCCTCATTTGGTAATTTCTTGGTAGCAGAATACGATCAAAATTTTGACATTTTGTTTTAAATAATCACTATATAACATATAGGGTTGGTTATATTGGTGTGCAGCTATATAGGTGAACCTAGTCACAGTCATAGGCATAGTATCTTGCTTTCTCAACAAATTTGATAAATGTTTGCATAACAAGGTATTCTCGGCTGTCGCCAAGATGCGCGGCCTCTGTTCCGAGCAATATTGTCAACCTACATGAGCGAATTTTACTAATTGCATATTTATTTACTTGCCGATATTGTCTAAAAACCTGGGAGTTATAATTTTTTTAATTTTGAAACATCAAAATTCTAAGTTTAGGGGAAAAATCCAGAAATTTCGCAAAACACCAATAAACCTCTCAAGCCACCACCTAGGCGGATCTTCGTGCAAAATTTCAGCCAATTTCTTTGAAAAACCAGGGAGTTATGATTTTTTTTGGTTTTGAAACATCAATAATTTGAGTTTTGAAAAAATATCCAAAAATTTTGCAAAACCGCAATAAAGCTATCTAGCCACCACCTAGGCGGACCTTCATGCAAAATTTCAGCCAATTTCATTGAAAAACCAGCAATTTATGAATTTTGGTACTTTGAAACATAAAAATTTTAGGTTTTGGGCTAAAAACGCAAAATTACGCCAAGCACCAAAAATGGCCTGGAGATACCACCCAGGCGGACCTTCATGCAAAAAATCAGCCAATTTCGTTGAAAAACCGCGGAGTATGGGCCTGCAACAGACAAATATATATATATATATATATACTAGTAATATAGGTCAGTGGCCGCGCTTCGCGCGGCCACCATTTGGTGGTGGCCATGGTCCACAATTATGAACTACACCACTGAACCAGCAACAATCTGCATACTCGTTCCCACTAAGCTTCTCAACCATATTAACACCAATTCCAGAGCTCATTCAACATATGTGAACTACTTATGGCCACTGACCAGCATTGACAGGCTTTTACATAAACCACAATATAACCACAATATAATCTAAATATACTCTATATATAAATATACTATAAATATAATCTAAATATAAATATACAATATAATCTAAATATAATCTGAACATAAACCACAATATAATCTAAATTTGATTCAGTTTAGAATATAATGATTCCAGTTCGGACAAATCGCCAGAAGCAGTGGATGCCAGCACTGAGCAATGCCTTGCTCATATAAATGCCTTGAAACATCGGGTCACCGAGTAGAGCCGAAATCACAAAAATCGACTTTACTCATTTGGATTTTTCATTTAAATAATTTTAAAAAGTTGACAAAGTAAAGATACAATTCAAAACAGAATTGTTTTGCCTTGAATTTAAAAAATAATTTGCCAAGAAAAGTTGAAAATAGCTTGAGCTAGAGCAAAGTAAAGTTGAAAAAGAGCCAAAAATGGCAAAAATCGAGACGTTTTAACTCATAATTCATTTTTGACCGCGGAGCGGCCCGAAGGGCCGCTCCGCGGTCTATAGAGGTTACTAAACTTTTGTCCTGATACGTATATATATATATATATGTATCTGGAAATGCTGTCCACGGGCGAATTCTCAACGGATTTGGACAAACTTTTTTTTTCCTGAAAGGTAATGCTATTTTAGGAAGATCTGGAGGGGTAGACCCGGAATTTGAACTTTTGAAACATTACTTTTTTGGGTAGAAAGGTTGAAAATTTGGGTATGCTGTAAAAGGCTCAATTCTCAACGGATTTTGACAAACTTTTTTTTTCCTGAAAGGTAATAAAATTTTAGGAAGATCTGGAGGGGTGGAACCGGTTTCCGAGCATTTGAAACATTACTTTTTTGGGTAGAAAGGTTGAAAATTTGGGTATGCTGTAAAAGGTTCAATTCTCAACGGATTTTGACAAACTTTTTTTTTCCTGAAAGGTAATAAAATTTTAGGAAGATCTCGAGGGGTGGAACCGGTTTCCGAGCATTTGAAACATTACTTTTTTGGGTAGAAATGTCGAAAATTTGGGTATGCTCTAAAAGGCTCAATTCTCAACGGATTTTGACAAAAATTTTTTTTCCTGAAAGGTAATAATATTTTAGGAAGATCTCGAGGGGTGGAACAAGTCCCAGCGCATTTGAAACATTACTTTTTTGGGTAGAAAGGTTCAAGAATGGGGTATGTTGAGAGCTCCGCGGTCACCTATTGCGCTCTGCGCCATATACTTGTTAAAGAAAAACCGCGAGGACGAGAAAATATATTTTGTCAATCTTGCTGAGATCTATCCAAAATGCTATGAAATGCCTGTATACACTTCAAAACCATTCTGCCCGAGGCATATCATCACCCGTATTATATAAGATATGCGGACAGACGGACGCAAAAATGGGGTAACTGCTTAAGCTGGCCTTGGCCGCCCGCCGCTTCGGGCAGGGCGCCAGAGCTCCTCCGGCCTCCGGGCACGGGTGCTACGGCCCCTACGCTTCGCCTAGCATGCTTCGCATGATAGGCTACGCTCCGGGGCCTCCACACCCATGCCCTCCGGCCTCCGGAGCTCTGACTGCCCTGCCCTTCGCGGCAGGCGGCCTTCGGCCGTGCAAAAAACTTATAATGACACAAACCCTTTGAAACCAAACTGACACGTTTGATGCCCCTTTATAAACACTAGCAAAATTGATACTAATCGAAATCTTACACTCTTCCCTACCTGCCTGTGATTAGCGAGCTATATATATATTGAGTAATAGCTTTATATATTTGATTGTTATATTTATGTTATAGTAGGCGACTATATAAAAACTATAAAATATTGTAACATCATATCATTTAGTAAGGTGGTGACCAATACTAGTAACATTCCAAAGCCTCTGTTCCGATTTTAAATGCAAAACCAATTGGTTTCTGACCCCAATGAAACAGATATAATGCTAAAACATATGCAAAATGGGTAGGCAAAAATCAACTGCGAATGGAAAGCTTTTCTTCGGGTGACACTTGTATTTCTTCACTGAAGCAATTTTCTTCAAAACGGACTTTTTTTCCAATTAAATGCTGGCAAGACCAGACATGGGCAAACATGCTCCGACCGTGCGAACGCGAACGAGGGGCTCGTTCGCAAGCAGGTTTGCAAACGCGAACCTCAAAATCGGCCAAACGGGGGCTAGTTCGAACCTAACGGGGTCAAACGGGGTCAAACGGGGGTTTTTTTGCGAACGTGCCCCAATTATGGTCATTTTTGCCCCAAAAATGTCAGGAAGTGACGTTTTTTGAACAGGCGCGTTGTAGGGCATCTCCAGGGCATGCACTACTACGGTAGATGAGGCAATGCCCTGGGCCCTGGGCTGGAGGGGAGGCTGTGAAATCATTCGTGCTCCAAGTCGCCTGCAGCCCTCCGCCCTCGTCCTCAGCCTACTTCAGCCCCAGCCCCCAGTCAAGGAAGACCAAGGAGAGCCAGGATGCCGATGCCAGTGGGTCGCACGACGGAGATGCGTCTGGGTCTCCAGAAGATCCAGGGCAAACTGCTCGTGGAAGCCCTGGAGATGGAGGAGGGAGTAGCCCACGAGTGCCTGGAGGTCCTCGAGAACCTCCTCCGCATGCTTCGCGAGGAGGACGACGAGCGCCAACGCATCGAGGACAAGGACAAGCCCTTCTCCCTGCTCAAGCACCTCCCGCCCACTGGCACACCCCCCGTCACCAACTCCGAGGACAAGGCAAGCCCCAGCATCGACCAGGCCAACAAGGAGGATGACCAGGCCAAGGAGAACTTGCCCCCGCCGCCCCTCCGTCGCCAGAAGCGCAAACTGGGTCTTTCCTCTCATCCCTTCCCTCCTGTTTTGCAACCTGTGTCTGCAAATGTATTGACAGGCTTCGCGCGGAAGACCATCGCCCCCGCCCGGAAGACAGCGGCTCAGCGCAAGCTCGACCTCTCCTTCCGCTCCCCCACGCCGACGCCGGAGAAGGCCAACGACCTCGCCTACAAGCGCTCGCCCCTCTTCAAGGCCTGGCCCCGCAACGTCGACCGCACAGTGGAGCCCAGCAAGCGCGCGGAGGAGAAGAACAAGGACGACGCGACGGAGGACGAGGAGTACAGCGTGAACACCATCCTCATCAGCGGCGGCGTCATCGACTACATCGACCTCGCCTCCGAGGACAACAACAGCGCCAACCTCCCCGGAATGTCCCCGTCCGGCCCCCCGCCCTCTCCAGACTACTAGGTCCCCATCCCCTCATCCAGTCCTTCTCTCCCTCCACCCCCAAGTCCCACTCTTCACTTTGCTAGTCACCTTCCCCTTGCCCGTTGACCCTTGTTCGGAAGCTTTGGAGTCTGGCTCCCTCTTCTACCCTCGTTTGAAGTCTTTCATGTTGCCAATGGGTTTCTAGTTCACCTTCTTGTTCTGCCTCGCATTGAATGATCAAGAAAGTCAAGAAGGGATTGAACTTTTCAGGTTGGTGTTCTTGCTCTCCTCCTCCAGCACTTTGCGGACCTTGGGATCGATGTCGCCTAGATGGACGTTGAGGACGTGGAGGCGAGCGTTGGTGGCATGCGGCCTGTTCTTGGCCCAGATGTGCTTGCAGGTGCGACCGTTCTTCTTGATTGCACACATCATTCCGATGGAGCCCTTCTTCGTGTAGAACTCCAGGCTCCAGATCTGTAAGAAGCAATGCATTCCCCGTTTGGCCATGAGCGGCAGCAAGTTTCAAACTGGAACCTTTGACACATCCTTCTTCTCATCCTTGCGACGGCTGGGCGTTTTGATGGCGTCTCACACGAGGATGTTGTAGATCTTGCAGGGGTCGTGCTCGTTCGCAGGTTCACCAGCCCCAGCACCCTCAGCCTCGTCCTCCATCGCCACCTCCTCGTTCTCCTGGTTCTCGTCGGCGAGGCTGGAGACTTGCGAGAGCGCGCTGAGACCACCGCTGCGCTGAGAATGAGGGCTCGTTGTGGCGTCGAACATGCTGCCAGTGGAGTTGTTGAAGGAGGACGAGTTGTCGGAGTCGTAGTCCACAACCCGCTGGCTCGCCTCAGTCGACTGGCTGGGTTGCTCTTCTTCTCGCAGATGACGCTGATTCCCAGTGGCCAGGGTGGACTGAGCTCGTCGGGGAGTAGGCGGTGGCGGACGTCGTGGAGGAGGCCCAGGAGTGGCCTGTGTCGATCGCAGCGGAGGACGAGAACGAGAAGACTCCTTCTTCGAGAATGTCACTCGCTCCGCCCCAGACTGCGACTCCCCACGCCCTCGCTGGGACATTTTTAGAATACAGCTGAAAAAATGATCTGAAACAATGTCCAATTAGGGCCAGCAACGCGCCTATGCACACTCCGGCATAGGACACACAGCAGAGTGTATGTAGAGATGCGCCTACAGTAATTCCCTGCCTTTCCCTGACTCGCAGAAAAAAATGAGCAAGTTCGAACCTAACATGGTCAAACCTGCCCTCGTTCGCTAGGTTCGCAGGCAGGTTCGCATACACCCCCGTTCGCAGGTTCGCAGGCCTTTTTTTGCGAACGCGAACGCGAACGGGACCCCCCGTTCGCAGCCCGTTCGCAACATGCCCATGTCTGGGCAAGACCAATTCGTTCGGATTTTTTTAAGCTCAAGTATGTCTCGCTAGGTAGTTCATAAGTTCCATGCCAGCTGTTAAACAAAAGGTCACTTTCGACCCCCCATGTTATAACTTTTGGAGTTTTGCAACTTAGCCCTCTCCCCATGTTAAAGAGTGATTGCTCATTTATATATGCACCTCCATGCTGTGATCCGTCATCTGAATACTTTTTCATAATTGTGACTACTATAGGTACGGATTGGGCCCCTTCGGCATAGTATTTATTAAACCTATATCCGACTGCTAATACGCATCCGTCAGCCGCCTCTGCCCTGAAAGTCTGCACAATATCCGCCAGTGTTTAATGCACCCGTCTTTTCTCCTACACAGTAGTATATGACTTTTATAGTATAGACTAACCTTTGCCTCCAATATATATATATACCTATATACATATGCCAAAATTCCACGGCTCTGGCTGCAATATATATCTGGTTCCAATATATATACCTATATACATCTCCCAAAATTCCACGGCTCTGGCTGCAATATATATCTGGTTCCAATTTCCTTTGCCTCCAATATATATACATATATACATCTCCCAAAATTCCACGGCTCTGGCTGCAATATATATCTGGTTCCAATATATATACCTATATACATCTCCCAAAATTCCACGGCTCTGGCTGCAATATATATCTGGTTCCAATTTCCTTTGCCTCCAATATATATACATATATACATCTCCCAAAATTCCACGGCTCTGGCTGCAATATATATCTGGTTCCAATTCATATACAATATATATACACATTGGAGGCTCAAACCCGTACCTCCATGGCTCTTTATTTTCTCAATATATATCTGATTACAGTTCATATAAACACGTTTTGTAAAAGCAAAATGTGTTTATATAAGCTCCAAAATATATACAACATGCGCATTGGAGGGGCAGGGCTGGAGACATGGTTCCCTTAATTTTTTCATCGCTTTAGCAGAAATCGAGCGAAGCGAAGGTTTACCGCTAAAGCGATGGAAAAATATATATGGCCCACAACTTTTTGACCGCGCTTTGCACAGTTTGGTGGAAAGAAGCGTAGCGGAGTTCCACCAAACTGCGCCAAGCATGGTTAAAAAGCCATAATTCAACTCAAAATTATATTTTCCTGCGCTTTGCGTGGATTGCTGAAACGACGCGAAGCAAAGTTTCAGCAATCCGTGCAAAGCACGGGAAAATCACCCCTTATTCACAACTATTATCCCTGTGCATGCTTTTGTTCAGCACAGCGCCTACCGGGAATGACGCAAAGATGCATAGCATCTTTGCATCATGACAGACACTGTGCTGTTGGCTTCATTATTTTATAAGCCCCAATTTATTCATATCATTCACAGCACATCTACCCAGCAAATGTGATGGACTCTGTCACTTCAGTGAAGAACATGATGCAGCCTGCATACTCCGTATGTGGATTGAAGGTAAACTGAAATATTTTTCATTTTTTAGGGACAATATTCATAAAAAATCTAACCTCCAAATCCATGATCCCGTGTGTTCCAGTTTTTTCCCCCGCATTTACAAGTTCCACACACAGCAGATATTCCTCCTTGATAGTCTATTTATCAAGTGTGCAGTCTTGCAGGTGCCAGTGTATCTTTTACATTACCAAATATTTCCATAAGAGCCAAATATGGCATTTTAGCATTTGATTTTGTAGCATATATATCGCCATTAGTTTTGTTAACATATTTTGCTGTTATAGGATCAGTTAATATATTCCCTTCCATTCAATGTCACATTGAATTCGCTCAAATTGATATGCTCAAAGAATGTGGAATAGCAAATTATAGTGCCCATACAGTGCTTCTTGTTTGACAAATCCGACATAAATCCGGTTTGGTAGTTTCCCGCCATTCAGCACATCATGCCATTTCCAAATGTAGTTCCTTTTTGCATTGATTGGATTTTGGTATCCAATTTATTTGAAAAATATTCACTGCATTTTGCTTGATTGTGGCTCAATGGTTTGGAGAGCACACTGGGGCTAATTTCAAGCCGATTTTACATAAATTGATGCATAATCTATGATCAATTTATATTTTTTTGGCAGTATCCTGCATACACAGGCTGAAACTATCAGGTGACCCTGATCTCTACCCCTATTTCCTCATCTGGTGGGAGAAGCTGTCTGGCGCTGAGCAGTATATCGCTATAGATTCTACCATACAAGGTGACAGATTTTCTATTATCAAATTTATTGACTGTATTAATTTATTAGAGATGTTATATGTGTATTTTTATCAGATTTGATCGGTTCAATTTGACAGGTTTTACCAGCGCATCGAGTTTTGCATGAGCAATACGTAAATGAACGAAGTACAGTAACATTA
>JASANA010000868.1:0-14401 GCA_030248095.1 Ptycholaimellus sp. GST1_10
CTCTTCTAGGTCTCCTCCACTGCCATGATCCCTATGTAGTATATGTAACTGAGCTCAAGTAATAATATATAGGCATTACAGGAGCGATGGTGATTCTAAAGTTGGAAAAAATTAGTTCAATGACCAATGTGCCGCGGTGTGACGCGCACAAGCAGTTGAGATGGATCAAGACCGTTTTTTGGCGTTGAAAAGGCGGCAAATTGCAAGCGGAAAAGCGCGCAGCCTAAAACGATTGCTCCTACATTTGCACCAGATCAGTTATTTCAATGCAAAATATTTATAAAGTCAATTTATCTGTTTAGTTTGTTTCAAAGCTAAAATTTAGTCAAGACCAGCTATATGTGACATGTTCCATGAATTTAGCAACCTCCCCTGCCTCACCCAGCACCCTTTCTTCACCTCCAAGTCTGGCCCAACCCCGACCGTCCTCTCATCTTTCCTCAACCAGGAGGAGGGAGTTAAAATAAAAAAAAGCCTACCGCAATCTCCAGACAATGCCCAGCTCCGCTACGCTTCCTATCGCTCAATCACCTTCTGGCTGTATGGGAAGCTGAAAGGTGGGGGGGGGGGGGGGAATTTCCATCCTGCGTTCTTGGCGCCGGCCGCGCCGCGATTCCTTATCCCCCTGGCCTCTACACCTGTTTCCAGCCACCGCTCGAATTGGACAATGAGCCCGACCCATACTTATCGCTTACCTACTCATACCCACTTTATCAATGGTTCAATGAACAAATTTATCATTAATGAATAATGCTAACGATTTGATTGATTGAATGCTTTTTTTCAATGATTAAAATTGAGAAATTCGAGACCTTTTAACTATGTCTCAGAGAGTTATTGGTGGAAACAGATATGCCTTGCCCCTTACTTAACCAAACATCTATCATACCAGCATTAGAAAATGCAGTTTGGAAACACTGCATTTTTTGGCAATGTGCCTTTAAAACAATTCTTAAATGCTTAGCTTGGCAATGCTAAGCATGGGATCCAAGCACCATGGGTTTGACCAATAAAATAGCGGATGGGTACTAATCTCCAAATGATAAGCTCTACAATCTCTAATAAACAAAAGATTATCCGGCCTATGCAAAGGATACGGAGCCATGTACTTGCTGTTTTAATTTTCCTGGCTAATTCAACATTTCCTTTTTTGTTTCGTGAACTTTTTCCTTTAGCCATTAATTTAAATGTTTTTTGTTTCTAAGCTGATTTCTGATAGGAACTACCAATATGTAACTAATAGCTTTAACATAACGTTTTTATAGTTTAATTTTTATAGATTTTGATTTTTTCTTTTCGAAACGAGACTCCTTCAAACAGTCAATTTTATTTAATGTTACTTTCCATCTAGGTTAATATATGTACAAGCAATTACTAATAACACATAATCTTACAACTGTATAAGGTACTCTAATGTATACACATATGTATATCAGATACCATTTAATGTATGGATCACATTAAGTGATGTCCCTTGGTCAAAAGTTTGATTCTCATGTGTCAGTAGAAAAGAATTGACCAAAATAGCCACAATTAAAGAAGTTATTTAGAAATTGCAGATCTATCATGTTGGGACTTCAGCTTTTGATATTGGGGCCGTGCGAGCGGAGCGGAAGCACGGTCTTCTCTTAGCCAAGGACAACCCCTATTACGGATTTTGAAAATATGAATCAATGCCATTAATTCTGTGTGCTTTTTACATAGCTGCCAGTGGGCTCAGTGGATGCAGGATACACAAAAAAGTACGTCAAAATTGTTTTAAAAAAGTACGTCAAAATTGGTTGAGAATTCGCAGATTTACAGCCAAAACACTTCTCAAAAAGCGTCATCCACCATCCGCCATTCGCCGTCCGTCGTCTGCCATTCGCCGTCCGTCGTATATGTATATATCAGGCCAAAATTTCAGTAATTTCTTTAGACAGCGGACCCTTCGAGACGCTCCGTGGTCAAAAACTAAACATTTGATAACATTGAGCAAAACAACATGCATTATAATGAAAAAATATTATTTCTAAGCATTTTTTTAATATTTTCCCTGTTTTTCGTTTTTGCTACCAAGCTAAATTCCATATGATGGAAATTTTAAAGCAGAGCATTTGTGCAAAATCATTAAAATGTTAATACTTTACTCTAACATGTCATAAAATTAAAAAAAATAATGGTGAACATTTTGAAAACGAAAGGTGTGCAGGAATGAGAAATGAAATGGAAGGTGTGCGGGAATCTGGCGGACACGATGCTTAAGCTTTCCAACATGCTCAGCTTCAGCTTCACGCACTAGCTCACCGTCGATTGCTTCGGCGACATCGCACAGCCCACCACCTTCCCCAGCGGCATTGTTACAGACTACGCTTTTCCTCCCTCCCATCCTGGAGTGGATTAGCGCAGCGCTTGGTAGCAGATTCGTCGGGTTCTGGCTTTTCAGCTAGTACCCCTGCAATCGACCTCACCGACAGCAGCTTCGGCTGCAGCTTCCGCGCCAAGTCAACACCAGCATGCTATCCAGCCAGGACAAAAGGAGTGCACACCTTTCATCTTGTTTTCGGTTTCTGAAAGGCTTCTGGAGAGGACAGCTATGAGCGCTCGAGTTCGACTTTCCTGCACCTGCATTTTGGCCCTGCTGCCAATCTGCCTCAGCCAGTACTCATTGCTTCAACTTTCGACATTGAAGCAGCGATCGGCATTCGAAAATCTTTCAGTGTTTTTCGCTTTCGCAGCTCAGTTTGACTGCGACCTCAGCTTGTTTACTGCAAGAGCAGGCATTGACGCTGCAAGCGTTGATCAACAGCCTGCAGTGAGCAAAGCTTATCAGGCCTAGGCTGCAGTGAGCCTAGGGCCCTCGCCTGCCTCTGCTCTCTTGTCCCCCGCCCCCTGCAGGAGGCACTGATTGCAACAGTCCTCTTCCCAGTATACAGCAACGGCTGCGCTGGGTCCAGGGGTTGCAAGGTAAACAGGTCGACGGACCTGCCCCTTGCCTACAGAGCTGGAGAAGAGCGATAGCAGCGCCCGTGCGCTTGAGCTACTGCTACTCGTGGGGACATGCGCCTGATAACGGGCACATGGACGGCCATTCCTCAAAGAGGCCCCCCACAACTCAACAGTTGCAAGAGCTTATCTTGTAACTCAAACAAACCCGACCTAGGGCAGGCCCTGCTTGAGGGCCCTTAATCAGCTCCCGCATGCTCCCATATAAGGGGCCTGCGGTGGCCAGTCTCTCACTTGCTCTCTCTCTCTCTTGCTCGCTCTCTCTCTCACACAGCTACTCCTTCTACGCTCCGTTCTTCGCATCATGTGCGCCATGCGTCCTTCCACCTCCCCCTCCAAGGCCTCCAAGGTTCCCCGGTCGCCATCCGGCATGGTGAAGGCCACCAAGTCTAAGAAGAAGGTGGTGAAGAAGCTGGTGCAGCCGGACTCCACGGTGGAGATGGTGGAGAAGCGGAAGAAGCCCACGCCCAACCCCAGCTCCGAGACCGAGTCCTCCCTCAGCTCTGCATCCTCCGGCGAAGTCCATCCTCCTCTCTCTCCTCGCCCTATCTCTCCTCACGACCGTTGTGACTTCAATACTTGGATGTATGGGCAGCAGGTGGAAGGGGAGGAGATGAGTGAGGAGATGGTGAAGGCTCTGGAGGCAGTGGAAGTGGCATTGAAGGAGACTGAAGGAGAGACCGTCCTGACGTCCAGAGCCAACCTCCATGAGTCCGGAGAGGAGGAGGAGACAGAAGGCGCGGTGCAGAAAGAGGGCGCGGAGGAGATGGGAGGCAAGGAGACCCCGGACACATCCCTGGAGGAGGGGTCCCTCATTGTCATGGACAAGGACTCGGAGGTCCAGGTGGAGCCGGAGGATGTCCCTCCAATCCTGGATGCCAAGATCACTGTCCACACGGACCCCAACGCCGCGGCCTACGACCCCGCTGAGCCCCTCTCTCCCATCTTCCCGGCCAAAGCCCTCCCTCCACACCTCTCTCCGGCCCCCGGTTCCCTGGCAGCAACGCCGCCCCCTCTACTACGTCCTGCTTCTCTGCCCCTTTCTAAGGGCACCCTGAAGGAGGTGTCTACGCCAGCGGCCAAGGGAGGAGAGTGGAGGAAGGCGCAGCCGGAGCGTCGCGCCCCCCCTCCCCCTTCCTTCCCCCCCTCCCCCGCCCCCAAAGGCTCTCTCCCCTCCTCTTCCCCCACCGCCCCCTCTGATGGCCTTGGAATGCTGGGCAGACCGTGCTCTGGAGAGCGCTCCTCCGCCCCCACCGCCCGCCCCCCAGGAGGCTAGGGAAGCCTCCGCTCCGGCGGCAGCCACTCTGGTGCACGAAGAGGAGGAGAAGGAGGAGAAGGAGGATGAGAAGGAGGAGGAGAAGGAGGAGCCCTTCCAACCCCCACTCGTGGACGAAGTCTCCAGCGTTGTTCAGGTAGGCATCTTAACCCATCTGAGCGCCTGTAGGCAGGAGGGTGTGAAGCTGCACAGCCTCCCCAAGTGGGTGCCAGAGAGAACTCTGGCAAGGAAGGAAGGGCATGAGGACCTTGAAGAAAGGTTGACGAACACGGAGGAGGTGCGTCGATGCTGCGTGGACATCATCGCCAACTTCCAGCACATGCTGCGGGAGACTGAAGAGGAAAGGGACCTCTTGAAGAAGGAGGTCCAGGACATGCGGGAGGTCTACGTGATGAGCAAAAGGCTCCGCGACCGCAACCTGAACCTTGGCAAGGACTTTGAAGGCAATAGAAGATGCCTTTCCAACCTTTACAAGAGCCTGAAAGCGCCGCATGGTCACCCCTTCAGTTTGCAGGTTTTGGAGCTGACAGCCCGGAACCAGCAGCTGATGCAGGAGGTGGCCCACCTCCAACGCCTCCTATCCGGCACTGTCAATCAACATCAGCGCCTGATGGATTTGGAGGCGGAGTTGGCGACAATGGAGGCGACCCATCTCTCCCACCAGGAACACCTGGACCTGGAGCTGGACACCAACATCGCCCACCGGAATGCCCTCTCCGAGATCTACGAACATGTCACGCTGATCAACCAGAAGTTTGTGGGTCTCCCTCCCTTCTGCTTCCACACCTCCACCACCGATCACGCCATCAACCGGGCCCTCCAACACCGGGCCTCTGCTGAAGCCAAGGCAGAGGATGCAACGGAAGAGGAAGGGAGGGAGGAGGCCAAGCCGAAGGTGGAGGAGAAGAGGGCGGTGAAGAAGGGTACAAAGGCCCACGGCTCCAGTCACTACGCGGAGATCTCCATCGCCGCCAAGGTCGCCACCAAAGTCACCCTCCAATCCCCCTTCCCCCCTTCCCCCACTCTCAGCCTCTTGCGCGTCGCAGGAAGTAAAGACCACCAACTTCACCCTCCGCAGCAGGGCGGGAAAGGCCTCCCCAAAAGGCCGCCCCCCAGCCCTCATCCTCAGCCGCACCAGCCAAGATGGGCGTCCCAAGAGACATCGCGGGGAAAGTGGAAGGTACCCAAACAATCCCTTTCTTCGCACATCACTTGCACGTCTCTTGCACACCTCTTCTTGAACCGGCACTGCACCTCTACCTTGTACCTTCGACTCTACTGCATCTTGAAAGAGGATCCTTCTTGAAGCTCGACCCTGCCCGTGGAACCGCCTCTTCTAGCAGGCGGTTGGACGGCTCCCACAGGGAACGAAGCCAAAGCCGCCCCCGGTCTCCACGGCTGGAGGAGCGGCGGAGCCCCAGCTGGAAGTTGGAGGGACTGCGGCCGGAGGACGTGTGGTCAGGGCCAGCGCCTTCTACGCTCCCCCCTCCTTCCTCCGCCCCAAACCTCCCCTTCCTTAGCACTCGGGAGGCTCTGTTGGAGCGCCTGCAGTCCTTTGCTTGCCAGTAGTGCTGCCTAGTGTAGTTGCCAGTCTGCTGGTTTAGAAAATATAGCCTCCTATTCGCTGCTTCCTCACAAATCAGCAATCGACATGAAGCTTCTCGTCCAATTCAGGACTAACAAGTCGTCTCAATCAAGTAAAAACCAAAGAGAGAGAGAGTAAAGAAGAAGAGAGAGAGAGAGCACCCCCAAACTTCCCAATCGCAGAGAGGATTGAGAGACTGAGCCTGAGCTGTAGGCGTGTTAGGGACATGCGTTCCTTCCACACAGCCATTTTTGCTAAGAAATGACTCTTTGAGCAGAAATGCAGAGCGCAGAAGAGCTCAAGTGCGGAAGATGCGAAAAGCCAATTCACAGCGAATTGGTCGTCTAGTGCAGGGAGTGCATGCAACCCTTGTGTGCACCCTGTACAATGGATGAAGTTACTGGTGGACTCCTAGGAGACCACAAAGCTGGCATGGAGTGCTTCAACGCCACTCTCATGCATCAGGGTGCCCACTACTGCTGTCACCAGTGCGCCCAATGAGAGGGCTACACCTGGCAGAACCTGATGGTTCAGCTTGTCGTTCAGGGCACCTTCAAACCCTCCACCATCGCCAGCTACTGCGAAGCAGCAACCCAGGTCCTGGGCTCTGAGCTGGCTAAAGGGCTGGACGACCAGTGCCTCATCGCCTACCAGGAAATTGCCTCCAAACTCTCTCTGGCCAGCCAAGAGCAGTCACTGGTGACTGTTCACTCAGGAGGACAGGCTGGAAGAGAGGCAACCCCTGGAAGGCAGGAGGGAGGAGGAAGTCCACCTGAGCAAGGAGCGACAGCTGGGGGCACCCTACTGGGGCCTCAATGGACAGAACCTCGGCGTCCTGCACCTCCTATGGACTTGACAGAAGACTCTTCAGCCACACCGCAGGAGTCTCAGGACAAGGTGCTGGCCTATGAGGAGATCTCAGAGGAGTACTTGCGGGTGACGTTCGAGCTCTACCACCTGAGGGACTACCTGGACTCCCTGGACCCCGAGACCGAAGAGCATCTTGAGGTCACCAGCCACATGGCTCGTCTAGCAGAGAGAATCGACGCTTTGGAAGCCATGATGGAAGAAGCAGGCAGAGTGGCCTTTGAGGTGGATGAGGCCTCACTGTTTTGTGGCGCAGGAGTAACAGCCCTGCAGCCCTGAAGAACAACAGCTGGCTCTCCCTGCAACCTCTCCTCCTCTTCCTCTGGAGGAAGGGCCGGAATCCATCGCCCTACGCCAACAGAGGGAACGAGCAGTGGTTCCACGCCCACTAGGCACTCTGGCCACCGGCGGCCCAGCGCCGCCTCTCGCCGGCCTCCAAGGAGGCCAAGGGCAACTTGATGACAGACAAGCTCTGGTTCAGCGTCCTCCTGGACATCTTGTATGCCCTCCGACGCCGCACGTGGGCCGCACAACGCCCCCAAGGACGGCCTACTGGATCCCTCCGATTCGCCCTCACAGCTCCCCTCCACAGATGCAGCGCACACCGCCAGCCATCAGCTATCTGGAGGGGATTTGGAGGCCTCAAAGCCCTTCTCTTGCAGTGGTGCAGCGACAGTACGGGCAGGTGGCTCAGAGAGGCGAGATGGGAGCACCCGTCCCCTTCCCGCCCGACCTCTGGCTGCCACCTCCACATCTCTTCTCGCTGCCACCTTCCTACCGTTCTGGACCACCTAGCCGCCCCTCCTCTCCTGCCGCAGCCACCCAGTTCTTCCCTATCTACGCCTAGCGGCAGATCCTGTGCGGATCTCTTCACCCGCCCCGCTCCTAACTCCCACCCGGCGCCTCAACAGCCTCAAAGAGGCCACGAGCCGTCCGTGACCGTCAATCTGGTGACTCTGGAAGGAGAGGGAGGGAGACATGAGGTGGGAGCAGGGACGAGCAGAAGGACGCCGCCGCTGCAGTCCTCCACGACGGGCGGCGGGACCTCGGAGAACGTGGCCAGCAACTCCGGCCAGGTCTCCATCGATGGCCTCATGAAAGGCGTGGAGAGCGTCGTGGATCGCATTGCCCACAAGCTTGGCGCTGCTAGCCTATGAGACCTCCCGCCCCTTGAGCTTCCCCTGTTCTCAGGGGATAACATCCAGTACCCAACCTGGAAATAGCACTGGAGCCTCTGGATTGATCAGAGAGTGGAAGACCCAGCCACTTGAATGATCTATTTTTTGAAGGCTCTGAAAGGCTCAGCTGCAGAAAAGATCAAATCCCTGCAGAGCATGGAAGGCGGGTACGACCAGGCCATGAAGGTCCTGGAAGACGCCTTCAACAACCCCACGGCCCACGTTCAGGAGGCCCTCAACTCCATCCAGAACCTCCCAAACGCTGACTTCAAAGGCCTGGAGTTGTTCCGCGACAAACTCTGGAACCTCTACCTCTTCCTCGCCCAGCAGTGCCAGATGGAGGAGGCCCAGCTCCAGTTTCTCATCAGCGTAGCAATAAAGAAGCTAAGCGACTGCGTAGCAAATGTGGTCGCAAAGAAGTTGACCAATCAGGGGCTCCTGTCCCATCAGGTCACTCTCTATGACCTAATTCAAGTCCTGAACAAGGAGGTGGAGGCGCAGCGCAACAAGAGCGCCCTGCTCCAGGCCACAACATCCAAGGCCAGCTCCTCCTCCGCCTCCGCATCCTCCACACGCCACAAACAGCCCTCCAAGAAGCTGCTCTACTCCCAGCCCTCTATCCTTCCCGTCTCCATCTCTTCCTCGAAAAACAGCAGTAAGGGCTCAGGAGGCAAGATGGAGCAGAGCTGCTCCATCTGGATGAGGAGACACAAGGCGGTGGACTGTGACCAGTTCAAAAGCGCCAAGCAGTGCAAAGATCAGATTGCCAAGTACAACCGCTGCTACTGCTGCCTCACGAAGGGGCACACGGTGTCCCAGTGCCGCAGCCCCTACAACTGCAGCACCTGTGACAGTGCGAGCCACCACTCCGCCCTCTGCTACGAGGCCTACCCCGACAACTTGGCTGCCGGCAGGCAGCAGGGTACCAAGCGACGTTCACCAGGACAATGCCAGTCGCAAGGGCCCTATCCCTCCTCTTCCCGCCCATCCTCCGCTCAGCACAAGCCTCAGAAGAAGGATGCCTGGCAGAAGGAAGGGAAGAAAGGAGGGAAGCGACCTGGAGGTGGTTCGTCACTGCTGATGGGCATGACGACGACGATGGAATCGGTGACCAACTACTCCAATGCCCTCAGCAACTGCAATGAGGGCATCGTCATCCGCTTCAATGCTGAAGTGGCCGCGACACCCGTGCAGGACAGCTCCGTCACGGAGAATGTCAACTGTCTTTTGGACACCAGCTCACACATCACCTGCATCGAGAAGTACACCGCTGAACTACTCGGCCTCCCTGTGATAGGGGAGGAGGTAGTGAATGTGGGTGTCTTCGGAGAGTTGCTGTGCCAGCCGAGGAGGATGACGATCGTGAGCCTGCACTTGCGCACCACCAATGGCTTCAGCATGGAGATCAAGGCCAGGGCTCTGGAAGACATCTGCCCGCCTGTCAAGATGCTTCCCTCCCTGTCCGAGGACAGATGGGAGGCAATTGCGGCTGAGTTCCCGGCGATCAAGAACTTGACTGATTATTTTATTTGAAGCAAAGCTAGGGTGTCTAAAGAGATCCTGATGAATGAGGCAGAGGCAGAGCAGGATAAACCCAATCATTTGGTGACTCCCCAAGCAGTGATGGGTAAACGTAAACGGGACGAACGGAAAACGTATACGTAAACGTATCCTCATTTTGCATCACGAAACGGAAAAAAGCAACGCATGGAAAAAAAACGTATCATTTTAAAAATGGTAAAAAACGCAAAGTAAATAGATGCAAAACTTGAATTTTTGCATTTACCCATGATACGTTTAGCCCCGGTTCTACACACCAGGTGAGAAGAAAAGAAGAAGGTGCCATTTTCTGGTCCCAGCTGACAAGGTCACTCCCATGGCTGACACCTTTTGTGTGATTATGGCTTTCCTCACCCTTCTGCCTCTGAATCCTCACTCCAGAAAAATGTATGAAGATATCTTGCGCAGCCTTTTTGCATGGCGGTGGAGTCGAAAGCCGCAGTTGGAGTCCAGCAAAGAGGCGGGAGAAAAGGGGCTGAGGACAAGCCTCCTGGGCCAACCTTCATGGAGCGCTACATAGTATGCAGGGGGAGGACGATGCCCGCAACTCTCCCTAATACAAGCGCATCTCTCCTGGCACAATGCGACCACCACCAGAAAATTAAGGTCTGTCACGTTATTCCCTTACCCACTGCCGTTCAGCACTGCCGTTATCACTTTCAATGACAGAAGGAGTGGACGGATGACCGCAGAGCGAGTGTCCATCACGGCAAAGGGCAACATCCTACGAAACCTCGCTATCTCTATCCTGTCTTTGCCAAGTTCCTCTTCCGATTGCTGGGCGAATGGGCTTATCCCTGATGGGTTTCATGTTGAATGCCCGGAGGAATCGCCTCTCCGAACATTCTGTCCAGGCTGAATTAGTTCTTCAGGCCAATATTCATCTTGCTCGAGAGCTGTAGGCCTGTAGCTACGCGTTGTCCTTCATTTGACATTGTTGTTTGGTCTCAAACTGTCATGTTCTCTGCTTCAAGTCTCCCAGAAAAGCTCCAGTTTCGAAAAAAGGAAAAACGTATCATGGGTAAATGCAACTTGTAAACGTAAACATATGGAACTAAAAATTACTCCATTAAACGCATGGAAAACTACATGCACGCAAATGGTAGTAAAAAATGGGCAAACTCAACGTAAATGGATGTAAACGGAAAATCTCGTTTTATTTTGCGTTTACCCATCACTGCTCCCAAGTACGATGCATTCAATGCCTCCAATTGCAATCCATGAAAAATTGAATATTATTATTTTAATATCTCCTAAATTTCCCAGCAAAGGGGCAAGAACCTCAGTGGAAGACAGGAGGCATGCAGATGGCACAATTAAAGCTGGCTCTGGAATGCAGCTTCGTTCGCTAGTAGCCTGGCAAATGTTGATTCTCACCAGTGCATGAATGTAGATGCAAATGAGAAGCGATCTATCTACCCCTTTTCATCGTGGCATTAGGCTCGCACAAAAACGCTACTCTCTTAGCCCAGCCAGTTGGCATGCTAATAAGCCTGTTGTCAGGCACTGGAGCGAGAGGGAACGCTCAAATTGTATCTTCACCTCACCACCTCACGGCTTAGACTGGGAAGAAAAAACCAATCGATACGAAGCTATACAGAGGCGGCAGCAGAAATTGCACCATTCTATGTCTTGAAACATGCAATAGAGTAGGAAGGAGAGAAGGGAAAATGAGGGAGGGAGCGAAAAATGCTCCTAGCAATCGAGTGTGCGTAAATAGGCAGGATAGATGCACATGGCCCAGTTGTTTACCCCAAAAGGCGCCTGCACTCAGCAGATCTGGAGAGAGGCGAGAGATGATGTCGTGACCTACTTGGCCCGTTGCTGGTGCATAACAATACCAAACTGGCCCTGTCATCAAAGTATATGCAGCCAATGATAGCCCAAACAACGTAAACGCCCCGTATGCAACACCTCAGCTCAATTACCAGCCTCTCCCACACATCCAATAGCACCTATCCATTTCTCCCCTTCAAAGACCCCTCCGCCAAAGCATTGAATTAGGTAGGGAAGGCGGTGGTATAAAATTGGGCAATGTGGGAGGGGCCACGTCAGCTGCGTCCAGCTTGCATCTGTGCAGGCCTACTCAGGGAAGATGTGCGGTGGGGGCTTTTTCTTTGGATGTGCGGGGCCCCTTACCTTCAGGAGGCCAGGGCGCATGCATAGGCAATGCCACGACTGGCGGCACTCGAGCTGCCTTCTACTCCCCCCCCCCCCCATCCCTTCACTGTGTGCAGTTCTCTCCCGGCCTCCCTGTCCTCGCCTGCCTTCAGGGGAGGCTCCCAGCGCGAATGCCGACTCACCTTTCTCGCATCCCAGTTTCCCACCACCTTTGCCAAAGGCTGTCTAGGCTTTGACAAACACTGGGACTGAATAGACATGTCGTGGAGAATGGCTGAGGCGAGCCAAAAGATGGGATAGTTGTAGATAGTCTTTGCGTTTATTGTCGCAGTGTTGGTCAGAGCAAGATTCAAAATGGAAGTATTGTCGAACCAGAGTGGCTAACGATACAGGAGAACAGGCAACCAGTTAAGTTGAATTGTTAGGCGAGAAAGTAATAGAGACGTAGTGCAAAATGGTTGCTGAGCGCTGCTCTTGTGTCAACAGAGAGTTTATCTGCCCCACTTCGGCCCAGCCCCTTATGTCACAGCAAAGGCGGATTGAAATCTGGAGCCATTCCTCCCCTTGCGCATTTACCGCGGGCTCTTTTCTCAAACACAGCCTTTTTGTTGGCCCCCGCTCTCACGCTCTAGACACACGGGTTCCCCACAGTCCTCAACCATGGGCAATGCTTGCTATGCTAAGCTAATCAATTGTGGAAAATCAGAAATACAATGCAAATTTATTTGGCAAATTAAACTATTTTTATGAAATTTTCATGATTTATGATTTTTACTTGGGGCAATCGTTTTTTGGGCAAAAGGAGCTTTAATTTTTGGCCTGCCGATGGTACCAGTTGTTTTCTCAACTTAAAATTTCCAAAGTAAAAATAATTGGCTGAGTAGGATTCGAACCTACCTGTTTCATCTAGCAATCCGATCAGTTTGACCATTATACCACTGGAGCATATGGGAAATTCGGTTAACTGAAGACTTATGAATAAACAAATAATACCTGAGGCCCAGATACCGGGGTAAGGGGGGTGGGGGAAGAAATGAATACCTACTCTCATTTCAAGAATAGATGCGGATGAGAAGAAGATGAAGCAGGAGGAGAAGGAGAAGGAGGAGTTCGGACAAATGGTTTTTAGTAGTTTTCTCTTGTGTTCTGTCGTTTTTGGGCATTTATAGCGAGTTTTGGTCAATTTGATGATGCTCTTTCCAATGCAAAAAGAATCAGAACGATTGGACTTTTCGTTGAAGCACAAAATCCTTATCAACTTTAAGATCTAGCAATAACCCCGAAAACGTACACCTGGGTCGAAAAGAGGGGCTGGGCGCTGACACTTCGCTAACGCTCCGTTCGCGCCAGCCCAATATAAACTCACAAGTCAAATCCGGGTGACTCCTTAGTACTGCCCCCAGGCCATGTCCTGGGTGGCAGTTCAAAAAAACAACAAATAAACGATTTAGGACATAGTTTTCAAACCATTGTTCACAATTCGTTAACGTTTCAATCAATCCTTTTTTAACTTTTTTAATGACATTGAATTTTTAAACCGTAATAGATTTTGAACTTGTCTAAGAGGGAACTCAACTTTCGCTGCGCTCGCACGGCCGCAAAAAGTCTCCTCCTTACACGCCAAAGTTTCAACTGTCATACCCTAACCAAGAAATGGAGAATTTTTTAAAGCTATGTAATAGCACTGTCAAGAATATACTCTTGTCCTTGAAAGCTCAGCAGAAACATCTAAACCACAATGCCGCCTACCTCTTCTACCCACGTAGCAACCCTATGGCAACCAGTAGCAAACTTCCACAACTGTGAGTCCAGCTATGACAACCACCAGCAGTCCCTGTACCCCTATAGGTGCATTGATGGCACCCGCGGCCTTCCAAGCAAGTAACCCTATACCAGGACCACCTGCGGGAGCAACTATGGCAACCACCACCAGTCCCTGTACCCCTATAGGTGCATCTATGGCAACGGCGGCCTTCCAAGCAGGTCTGCCCTATACCAGGACTACCTATGAATCCAGCTATGGCACCCACCCCCAGTCCGTATACCCCTATAGGTGCACCGCGGACTTCCTAGCAAGCTTGACCTAAACCAGCTCCACGATTCTACCACTACCTCATATCTAAATGAGCAGCGCTGTCCTTTTCAACCACGCATATTCCGGCTCCACGCATTTGCCTTTTTAACTCTTGCTCAGCCTAAAAATACTTTTTTGCTTTACGATTGGTATTATCGGCTGTTGCTAAGAGATGCGCGGCCTTTACCAACTGGTTAAGCAATGATTTAAAGCAAGAAAAGACAATGACTATCAAACAATAATAATAATAACCGTATGAACTAGTTATGGTTTCTGAGGGCTTCAATGCAATTTAAATATAATAGCTGTATGAACTGGTTATGGTTTCTGAGGGCTTTAATGCGATTTAAATAATAATTAATTTAAGTAAAATGTAATTTTTCGAAAAATTTTCGAATTTTGATGTCTTCATTATCAAGGTTTTTTGATCATAAATCTAGAACAAATCAAAACTGCGCCGATCCCACAAAAACGTCCCGAGCCACCACCCAGACGGACCTTCATGCAAAAAATCAGTCAATTTCATTGAAAAACCGCGGAGTATGAGCCCTGGACACACATATATATATATGCGGAATGACGGACGAAAAATGGGGTAACAGCTTAAGCGGGCCTTGGCCGCCCACCGCGCAGGGCAGGGCGCCAGAGCTCCTCCGGCCTCCGGAGCTCTGACTGCCCTTGCCCTACGCGACGGGCGGCCTTCGGCCGCGCAAAAATGTTTTGAAACTCAGGTTTCTGACCAGTTGAAAGCAATA